>UESW01004345.1:406519-711588 GCA_900491605.1 Calamus simplicifolius | reverse complement strand
GCATCAAGTTCAGATAAAATTGATGATGAGGAAGATACATCTTTGATTGAAAGAGATATTGAAAAATTAAATGTATCTTCAGATCAAGAACCTGAAGTTAAGGATGATGACTCACCTAAGGATGATGGTATTGATACTGTTCAAAATGATCAAGATCTACCTAGAGATTGGAGATATGCTTATGGTCATCCTAAGGACCTAATCATAGGTGATCCATCTCAAGGTGTAAGGACTAGATCATCAATGAGAGATATCAATAATCATCTTGCATTTGTATCTCATATAGAACCTAAGACTATAGAGGAAGCCGAGAAAGATAGTTATTGGATGTTAGCAATGCAGGAAGAGTTAAACCAATTCACTAGAAATCAAGTCTGGACCCTAGTTGAAAGACCTAAAAATCACCCTATAATAGGATCTAAATGGGTATTTAGAAATAAATTAGATGAAAATGGCATAGTAATTAGAAACAAAGCTAGACTTAGTTGCAAAAGGATATAATCAAGAAGAAGGTATAGATTTTGATGAAACTTTTGCACCTGTTGCTAGATTAGAAGCCATTAGGCTACTACTTGCATTTGCATGTCATATGAATTTCAACTTATTTCAAATGGATGTTAAAAGTGCATTTCTAAATGGTTTTATAAATGAGGAAGTTTATGTTGAACAACCTCCTGGTTTTGAAGATCATGAATTTCCAAACCACGTCTTCAAACTACACAAAGCACTTTATGGTTTAAAGCAAGCACCTAGAGCTTGGTATGATAGATTAAGTAAATTTTTAATTGAAAATGACTTTTCTAGAGGAAATGTTGATAAAACCTTGTTTTTAAAAGAAAAGGAAAGGATTTATTAATCGTTCAAATTTATGTTGATGACATTATATTTGGTGCTACTAACAATCTCCTTTGTCAAGAATTTGCTAAGCTAATGCAGGGAGAATTCGAGATGAGCATGATGGGAGAACTAAACTTCTTCCTTGGACTTCAAATCAAACAAGAGAAAGCGGGAATTTTCATTAACCAAACAAAGTATACAAAGGAAATACTCAAGAAATTTGGTATGGAATCTGCTAAACCTCTTGGTACGCCAATGAGTCCCTCATGCAAGCTGGACAAGGATGAAGTAGGTAAGAAAGTAGATCAGAAGCATTACAGAGGTATGATTGGATCACTTCTTTATCTAACTGCAAGTAGGCCAGATATCATGTTTTCTGTCTGCTTATGTGCAAGATATCAATCTAATCCTAAGGAATCACATTTACTTGCTGTTAAAAGAATCTTTAGATACTTAAATGGAACTAAAAATGTAGGATTATGGTATTCTAGAGACTCAACCTTAAAATTGATTGCTTATTCTGATTCTGACTATGCTGGTTGTAAATTAGATAGAAAGAGTACAAGTGGGGCATGCCAACTTTTAGGAAGTAACTTAATCTCTTGGTTTAGCAAGAAGCAAAATTCGGTTGCATTATCCACTGCTGAGGCAGAGTATGTTGCAGCTGGAAGTTGCTGTGCTCAAATCCTTTGGATTAAGCGACAACTTGAAGATTATGGTATCACACTTGATAAAATACCTATTAAATGTGATAATACTAGTGCTATCAATCTAACTAAAAATCCAATTCAACATTCAAGAACTAAACACATTGAAATTAGACATCACTTTATTAGAGAACATGTAACTAACAAAGATGTTTGTCTTGAATATGTTAATACTAATGATCAATTAGCTGATATTTTTACCAAACCTTTGAGTGAGGAAAGATTTTGCTATCTTAGAGGAGAATTAGGAGTTTGTGATCCTTTAGAATAATTTTCTGAAACTCTTAAGGACAACAACTATCTAGACTTCAATAATTTCTTGAAAATCCTATGTCCAATAAGGAAATTATCTAGAAATTTGATTCATTGTTTCCCCAATTATTAAGGAACACTTATCTAGAGTTTGATGATTAATTTGATCAGTTTCAGATCCTTGAAATTTGATTTTTTCTCTGAAACTATTGTGGAGTCGACACCTGCAGTTTGTGGAGTCGACACCTTCTTATTTTGATGTTCTGTCTGGGCAATTAGAGCCGACTCTGGCTTCTGTAGAGCCGACTCTAATTCGGCGCTGACAGATTCTCTGGTTCGGAGCCGACACCTCGTTTTCGGGAGTCGACTCTAAGTGGAACTAGGTCAAAATAAAAAGGGCGGAGTCGACCCCAAACGATTTCTATCGTCTCCTAAACCTTTTCAAGCTTCCAAACTGATTCCAAACCCTCCAAATCCCTCAAAACCTTGATTACTCATTCCAATCGAATCCAATGGCTCCCAAAAGGCGTGCTATCATTGGTGGTTCGACTGTTCCGACGAAGCGCCGTTCAAATCGGAGGCAACCTTCGTCATCTTCTTCATCTGCCACTCAAGATGACTCTCCACCCTCACCATCTTCTCCTCGAGTCGACCAATTAGCTGGTAAGGCCATTACACCGGAAGAAAAGTTGATTTTAACTTTTTATTTCGGAGGGCTTTGCTATTGGGCGTTGTTGAAAGAAATGGGATGGGAGAAGGTCTGTTCTTTGGATATCCCTACCTACCCTGCCCTAGTAAGAGAGTTTTATAATGATTTAAGTAGAGGAGAGGGAGGCTTAGTAAGTGTTGTAAGAGGAACAAAGGTAATCATCACAGCCGAATCCCTTGGAATTTATTGGAAATGCCTACTGTTGGACTTGTTGAATATCATCATGAAGATAGAGGAGGTGCACTATCAAGGATGTTAGGGAGAGAAGTTTCTGAGTTTGAGGAAATCTTGGCAAATCAACTTAATTTGGAACTCAGATTACTTCACAATATCTGTGGAAGGATTCTATTTCCTAAAATCGGAAGGTTTGAATATGTCTCGGAGCGAGACGTCTTATTGATGGACTGCATACTCACTGGTAGACCTTTAAATCTTGCTGAAATGATGATAGGCTATATGGCGGAGGCAGCTACTAAGAAGAGATCTACATTGCCATATGGTATGGTTTTAACATTGGTATTCAGAAGCCAAGGTGTACTTATAATGGACAATGAGCCACTAAGAAAGTTAAGACATACAGATTACTATAGTGTCTCTACAATTCACCGAATGGGCTTTAGAAAAGAAAATGGAAACTGGATAAAAGAGGACATGAGGCCAGAGCTGAAGAGTTAGAGTTGAGGAAGTCAGAGGAGAAGACATTCCTGAACCATCTGCTGGACCTTCTTCTGCTGGACCTTCTGCTGGACCCTGCTGGACCCTCAGAAGCTGGACCTAGCTCTCAACTTCCACATCAGTCAGCATTGGCATCTGAAAGATTTTCTGAGGAGCAAATTGGTCAGCTCAGAGCTTTACTGGCTGAGTATGACAGTCAAGAACAAATGATATGTGTAAATTAAGAGAGGAGTTCAATCAATTAAAGGATGAGATTAATTCAAGACTTGACATGATTTCTTTTTCAATTAGCAATTCCGTCGAATCCTTTAGCACTGATCTTCATAAAATTTTTGAAAGGATGGAAGGCATTGCAGACGGTTCTGGAACTTATCTTCATGCTACCAGTCAACTGAAGAAAGATATCGACCTTGCCGTCTCTCAAATTGAAGCTTGTCTTGAAAGTTTTAAGAAGACCCAAAAAGATGATGTTATGGAAATGATTGGACATTTAAAGAAAATTGTGTATAAGCATATTTGATTTTGATTTCAATCCTAGGTTGTATCTTAGGATTTCTTGCTTTCTTTCTTAGCATGTATCTAGGATTACATACTTAAATCTGTCATTTTAGAATACATGTAATGGATCTTGCTTTGGAGTACAAATGTTGAATGAATATTACACTTTTATTACAAATTTTTCTTTGATTGAATGTCAATGAATGAATTTCCTATCTTTATGATATTCGAACCAACATCCTCGCTCTGATAACATTCTTATTTGCTTTAAACTCACCTTATTGTTGATAACAAAAAAGGGGGAGAGATAAGTGTATATGCATAAAAAAAAGAGAATATAAAAAAAAGAGAATGAAGAGAAAGAAATGAAGAACAATTCTGAGAATAGAAAGAATGAGAGAATTTTTTTTGAAAGAATTCAGTTTATCTAGGGGGAGCTATTCAATGCAGGGGGAGCTAATTTCTCCATATAAAAGTTAAATCATTTTGATTGATGTCAAGTTTTGTTTATTTTTATTCATTTTGAATATTGGCATCAAATTCTCTATTAGAAAGTCTCTAAGCTTTAACAATGTCTATAATTCTCAATTCAAATGAATTTTTTAATGCATATACTCAAAGTTTTTGTCATCATCAAAAAGGGGGAGATTGTTGACCCAATTGAGGATTTTGATGATTAACAAAACTATTTGAGTATAACATTTGATGTTACTAATGATTTTGATTAAGTTTTTCAGATTATAAGTCTATTTGATGATCAAAATCAAGAAGGAAATCAAGTTCTGGTTCGAATCTAATGTCAAGGTAAGACTGCAGACATTAGAGTCGACACATGGAATCGCAGAGTCGACTCCGAAAATGGCACAGACTTAGAGTCGACTCCGGACTGTGAGAGCCGACTCTATCAGAAACAACAGAACGTTGGATTTTCAGGCCACGACTTAGAGTCGACTCCCAGACTGTTAGAGTCGACTCCAGAAGAATTTTGTGTCGACCCCAGAAAAGTCAGAGACGACTCCAGATCGAGCGGATTAAATTATTTCGAGTTAGAGCCGACTCCAGAAAAGCCAGAGCCGACTCCAGAATGTCAGACACGGCTCCAGAACTGTCAGAACGACTCTAAACTTTATCTTTATCTATTTTAATCCCAACGGCTATTGTTATTTATGGATCTAATCCTTTTTACTTGCTTCTAACGGATAGTTTCACACTATTTGTGGATTAATCGGATCTATAAGAAGAGGGTTGATTGCATCCCAAAAAGAGAGAAGAAAAAAAAAAGAAGAGAGAGGCAAAAAGAAAAGAATAGAGAAAATCTTTGAGATCTATCAGAAAAGAAAAGAGGGAAAACCTGTAAGGAAAGATCATACTCATTCCCCAAAAGAAGAGAAAGAGATTCCAAGCCTTCGCTGTTCTATTTAGAAGAAATCTCAAAAGAAGGAAGAAGCCCTAGTTTTTCTGATCTTCTGAGTCTCAAGAGCATATTCAAAGGAAGATCCATTCAAAGGAAGAGAAGGAAGAAGCCACCAAGATCTTCGAATCAGGCTTTGGTTCCTAATCTCTATTTATTGTTTCATTATTGTATATTTGCTCATTGAAGGAGCAGTTTGCTTTTGTAAAATCAAATACTGTTTGCTGGGTCAATCTGGTGATTGATTCAGTTGAGGCTGTTAGCCTTGTGCAAGCATTAGCTTGTGGTTTTAGGTTTTGTGCTGGTGAGCCTTGAAAACCAGCTGGGTTCGTTGTGCACCCGGGAAAACAACAAGTTTGAGTTGTGAGCTTGCAAAACAACTCTGCTGTAATCAGTTTGATTATAGTGTGGACCCAAGAGGTACTTGGGAGTGGACGTAGGTGTAGGTACACCGAACCACTATAAAATCTATTGTGTTTGCAGTGATTGTCTCTTTATCTTCAACTCTCTATTTATAGTTGCTTTGTTTTAAACCTGTGAATCTAAGTTTTTATTTCCGCTGGGGGTTATCTTTCAAAAGAGTTTAATTTTTTGAAAAACCCAATTCACCCCCCCTCTTCGGTTGCTATCTGGACCAACAACCCTACCTCGAGACCCCCCGCCGGTCTCGGAGTGCATCAACACCAACCTACCCCGAGACCCCCCGTTGGTCTCGGGGTGCATTCACACCATCCTACCCCGAGACCCCCCGTCGGTCTCGGGATGCATCAACAACATCCTACCCCGAGACCCTCCGTCGGTCTCGGGGTGCATTCACACCATCCTACCCCGAGACCCCTCGTCGGTCTCGGGGTGCATCAACAACATCCTACCCCGAGACCCCATTGGTCTCGGGATGCATTCACAACATCCTACCCCGAGACCCCCCGTCGGTCTCGAGGTACGCTCACAGCATCCTACCCCGAGACCCCCCGTTGGTCTCGGGGTACGCTCACAGCATCCTACCCCGAGACCCCCTGTTGGTCTTGGGGTGCATTCACAACATCCTACCCCGAGACCCCCGTTGGTCTCGAGGTACGCTCACAGCATCCTACCCCGAGACCCCCCGTCGGTCTCGGGGTGCATTCACAACATCCTACCCCGAGACCCCCCGTCGGTCTTGGGGTACGCTCACAGCATCCTACCTTGAGACCCCCTTTGGTCTCGGGGTACGCTCACAGCATCCTACCCCGAGACCCCCCGTCGGTCTCAGGATGCATTCACAGCATCCTACCCCGAGACCCCCGTCAGTCTCGGGGTACGCTCATAGCATCCTACCCCGAGACCCCCCGTCGGTCTCGGGGTGCATTCACAACATCCTACCCCGAGACCCCCCGTCGGTCTCGGGGTGCATCACACAACCCCGATCCTGCATCAACCATCGAGACCCCCGTCTATATCGGGGTGCATTCACAACATCCTACCCCGAGACCCCCCATCGGTCTCGGGGTGCATTCACAACATCCAACCACCGAGACCTGAGACCCCTCTCGGGCTCGGACATTGAACAGTGCCGGGGAACAGTACCATGCAAGTATTCACCCACAACCTTCTCTGAAGCTCATCCAAGGGCATGAACAGTGCCATGCGAGCACTCTATGATCAAATGCTCTACGAGGAATAGACAACCAAAAAGGTGACGTAGGGGACACGTCTGGCAAGCGCCATAATGATCGGCCATGCCCTGCAGCCACCAACTCTGATAGGACATGGCCTGCAGCGCGACACGGCACATGGAGGTAAGCTTCCACCGTACTGCCATCAATTAATGCTCTGACAAGAGATCGCCCCAAGCCCATGGATTCCAGGCATCAATAAAAAGGGTAAGAGGGACCTCGACTAGGTAACACGCTCATGACACCCCTTAACGCTCACAACGAGAGATCTCTCTATCGGAGCCATCTCTCTCTTTCTTTTTCGAGCTTCCTCAAGCTCACGGTTGATGCCCAGACCACTGACTTGAGCGTCGGAGGGTCCCCGCCGGAATCTCCGGCCCCCGGGACTTGCTTGCAGGCACGAGAAGCTTACTGGAGGAGGCGACCGCACGCTCAAGGCCGGTGATTTTGCGTCATCAGATTGGCGCGTCAGGTAGGGGGGGATTAAGAGAGATTTCGAATCGGCAATCGACAACTCCTTCCCCGAGCTCTTAAACAATGGTGAAGACCCGTGCGCAAGAGGTCTCCACCAGCTACGCTGGGGGGCAGCGTCAAGTCTTTGGTGGTGATGCACGCCCGGAAGGTCCTCACCAATCATGCCGGGGGGCATCCATGTCACACTGAGCAACAAGGGCCATTCTCTCTGCTCCTCACTCACCACCAACCTCAGCTGCTTTCATCAACCAGCCGGCTATCTTCAATCAGCAAGTTCAAGCCTTGAATGCAGCAGTTCATGAGTTGCAGAGGCAAAGCTTTCAAGAAACTGCAGTCTCCTACCCCCCGCTCAAGCTGCCACTCCTCTCATCACTCATCTTCTGAGCCATCTGGGAAAGATCTTAAACCTAAGGTGAAGAAGCATCTGGACAAACAACACCAACGGCTGGGAGAGCTTACTCAAAGGCTCAACAATCAACCAGAGGCGGACTGTAGCATGAGTCGAAGAATAATTTCCAAAAGGGATGAACTTGAGACATTATTCATCACCTCAAGGATTTATGGGCATGTCAATTTCTGGTGGTAGTAAGCCGAGAGCCAAACCGAGCCTAGGACCTTTTATGGATTTCGTTCTAGCTGCTCTCAAGCTTCAGCACCGGGGGCAATCAATCTCTTCAAAGAAAGAGCTAGGCAAAGGGGCCTCCCAGCAACATCCTCTCTTCTAGTCGTCCGTCTTCAGCAAACTCTCCCGGCCGTTTATCTTCAACGGCTGCTAGCTGCCCGGGCTTCCCTCGGTGACCTCTGGCTCCCGAGTCTGACTCCGACCCTCGTTCGTGGCTCCGCTCCAGTGTCCCTGGCTTTGGATTCCATCTCTCTCTTCACTGCACTTCGAAGATGGGTCCCCAACTTCATTTCGGAGAGGAGCTGGTTATCAACCAACTCCAGGCTCTGTCCCAACATGACTTCCTGGGGGGCAGATCACCAGCGGGCAGAAGTGCTTAAATCCACAAAAGGAAAAATGGGGGGTGCTACAAGAGCTAAGTACGCTGCACCTGAGACAATTTCCATTCATTGATACTTAAAAATGTCATGCAGGGAAGACGAACCTCGCGTTGGCATCCCAGAAGCCCAGTGTACCACTGGCAGAGCGGTGTACCACTGGCTCTCAGCAACAAAAGCCCGACCCCGGTCGGCACTAAAGCCCTGGGCCAGCTAGGCATGAAGCCCAGTGTACCACTGGCAGAGCGGTGTACCACCAGCTCTCAGCAATAAAAGCCCGACCCCGGTCGGCACCAAAGCCTTGGGCTAGCCAAGCATGAAGCCCAGTGTACCACTGGTAGAGCGGTGTACCACCGGCTCTCAGCAACAAAAGCCTGACCCCGGTCGGCACCAAAGCCCTAGGCCAGCCAGGCATGAAGCCCAATATACCACTGGCAGAGCGGTGTACCACCAGCTCTCAGCAACAAAAGCCCGACCCCGGTCGACACCAAAGCCCTGGGCCAGCCAGGCATGAAGTCCAATGTACCACTGGCAGAGCGGTGTACCACCGGCTCTCAGCAACAAAAGCCCGACCCCGGTCGGCACCAAATCCCTAGGCCAGCCAGGCATGAAGCCCAGTGTACCACTGGTAGAGCGGTGTATCCATCGGCTCTCAGTAATAAAAGCCCGACCCCGGTCGGCACCAAAGCCCTGGGCCAGCCAGACATGAAGCCCAGTGTACCACTGGCAGAGCGATGTATCCACCGGCTCTCAGCAACAAAAGCCCGACCCCGATCGGCACCAAAGCCCTGGGCCAGCCAGGCATGAAGCCCAGTGTACCACTGGCAGAGCGGTGTACCATCGGCTCTCATCAACAAAAGCCCGACCCCGGTCGGCACCAAAGCCCTAGGCTAGCCAGGCATGAAGCCTAGTGTACCACTGGCAGAGCGGTGTACCACCGGCTCTCAGCAACAAAAGCCCGACCTCGGTCGACACCAAAGCCCTGGGCCAGCCAGGCATGAAGCCTAGTGTACCACTGGCAGAGCGGTGTACCACCGGCTCTCAGCAACAAAAGCCCGACCCCGGTCGGCACCAAAGCCCTGGGCCAGCCAGGCATGAAGCCCAGTGTACCACTGGCAGAGCGGTGTACCACCGACTCTCAGCAACAAAAGCCCGACCCCGGTCGGCACCAAAGCCCTGGGCCAGCCAGGCATGAAGCCCAGTGTACCACTGGCAGAGTGGTGTACCACCGGCTCTCAGCAACAAAAGCCCGACCCCGGTCGGCACCAAAGCCCTGGGCCAGCCAGGCATGAAGCCCAGTGTACCACTGGCAGAGCGGTGTACCACCGGCTCTCAGCAACAAAAGCCCGACCCCGGTCGGCACCAAAGCCCTGGGCCAGCCAGGCATGAAGCCCAGTGCACCACTGGCAGAGCGATGTACCACCGGCTCTCAGCAACAAAAGCCCAACCCCGGTCGGCACCAAAGCCCTGGGCCAGCCAGGCATGAAGCCCAGTGTACCACTGGCAGAGCGGTGTACCACCGGCTCTCAGCAACAAAAGCCCAACCTTGGTCGGCACCAAAGCCCTGGGCCAGCCAAGCATGAAGCCCAGTGTACCACTGGCAGAGCGGTGTACCACCGGCTCTCAGTAACAAAAGCCCGACCCCTGTCGGCACCAAAGCCCTATGCCAGCCAGGCATGAAGCCCAGTTCACCACTGGCAGAGCGGTGTACCACTGGCTCTCAGCTACAAAAGCCAAACCCCGGCCGGCACCAAAGCCCTGGGCCAGCTAGGCATGAAGCCTAGTGTACCACTGGCAGAGCGGTGCAACCACCGGCTCTCAGCAACAAAAGCCCGACCCCGATCGGCACCAAAGCCCTGTGCCAGCCAGGCATGAAGCCCAGTGTACCACTGGCGGAGCAGTGTAACCACCGGCTCTCAGCAACAGAAGCCCGACCCCAGTCGGCACCAAAGCCCTAGGCTAGCCAGGCATGAAGCCCGGTGTACTACTGGCAGAGCGGTGTACCACCAGCTTTTAGCAACAAAAGCCCGACCCCGGTCGGCACCAAAGCCCTGGGCCAGCCAGACATGAAGCCCAGTGTACCACTGGCAGAGCGGTGTACCACCGGCTCTCAGCAACAAAAGCCCGACACCCGTCGACACCTAAAGCCCTGCACCAGCCTGGCATGAAACGCGACCCCGATCGGCACCAAAGCCCTGGGCCAGCCAGGCATGAAGCCCGACACCCGTCAGCGGATGAAGCCCTGCACCAGCCAGGCATGAAGCCCGACACCCGTCAGCGGATGAAGCCCTGCACCAGCCAGGCATAAAGCCCAACACCCGTCGGCGGCTAAAGCCCTGCACCAGCCAGGCATGAAGCCCTGCATCAAGCGAGGATCAGCCACTTGGGAGGTAGCGCCCCTTTCGCCTTGCTGGGGCGGGCCCGCTTCGTCTCAGGGGCGAGGGGGCATCTGATGTGGCTGATCCAACGCCATTAGAGAACAGTGAAGGAAGCTGACAGAGCCCCGCTTCGACCTCCAAGGCCCATCTCGACCTCCGCGTCGGCAGCGGCCCATTCCCATCTCGGCATCGGTCTCGGCGTCGGCTCCAGCCCATCTCGACCTCCACGTCGATCACCCACGTCCAAGCTACGGGGGCCACTCCCCCCGAGACCCCCCAGCCGGTCTCGGGGTGCATCAACATCATCCTACCCGGAGACCCCCCATCGGTCTCGGGATGCATTCACATCATCCTACCCCGAGACCCCCCGTCAGTCTCGGGGTCAATCCATAGCATCCTACCCCGAGACCCCCCGTCGGTCTTGAGGTGCATCAACATCACCCTACCCCGAGACCCCCCGTCGGTCTCGGGGTGCATCAACATCACCCTACCCCGAGACCCCCCGCCGGTCTCGGGGTGCATCAACACCATCCTACCCCGAGACCCCCCGTCGGTCTCGGGGTGCATTCACGCCATCCTACCCCGAGACTCCCCGTCGGTCTCGGGGTGCATTCACAACATCCTATCCCGAGACCCCCCGTCGGTCTTGGGGTACGCTCACAGCATCCTACCCCGAGACCTCCGGTTGGTCTCGGGGTACGCTCACAACATCCTACCCTGAGACCCCCCGTGGTCTCGGGGTACGCTCACAGCATCCTACCCCAAGACCCCCCGTCAGTCTCGGGGTGCATTCACAACATCCTACCCCGAGACCCCCCATCGGTCTCAGGGTGCATTCACACCATCCTACCCCGAGACCCCCTGTCGGTCTCGGGGTGCATCAACAACATCCTACCCCGAGACCCTCCGTCGGTCTCGGCGTGCATTCACAACATCCTACCCCGAGATCCCTCGTCGGTCTCGGGGCCCGTCAGTCTCGGGGTGCATTCACAACATCCAACCACCGAGACCCGAGACCCCTCTCGGGCTCGGACATTGAACAGTGCTGGTGAACAGTTCCATGCAAGTATTCACCCACAGCCTTCTCTGAAGCTCATCCAAGGGCATGAACAGTGCCATGCGATCACTCTATGATCAAATGCTCTATGAGGAATAGACAACTAAAAAGGTGACGTAGGGGATACGTCTGGCAAGCGCCGTAATGATCGGCCATGCCCTGCAGCCACCAACTCTGACAGGACACGGCCTGCAGCGCGACACGGCACATGGAGGTAAGCTCCACCGTACTGCCATCAATTAATGCTCTGACAAGAGATCGCCCCAAGCCCACGGATTTCAGGCATCAATAAAAAGGGTAAGAGGGACCTCGACCAAGTAACATGCTCATGACACCCCTTAACGCTCACAACGAGAGATCTCTCTATCGGAGCCATCTCTCTCTTTCTTTTTTGAGCTTCCTCAAGCTCACGGCTGATGCCCAGACCACTGACTTGAGCGTCGGAGGGTCCCCGCCGGAATCTTCGGCCCCCGGGACTTGCTTGCAGGCGCGAGGAGCTTACTGGAGGAGGCGACCGCACGCTCGAGGCCGGTGATTTGGCGTCATCAGATTGGCACGCTAGGTAGGGGGGGATTAAGAGAGATTTCGAATCGGCAATCGACAACTCCTTCCCCGAGCTCTTAAACAATGGTGAAGACCCGTGCGCAAGAGGTCTCCACCAGCTATGCTGGGGGGCAGTGTCAAGTCTTTGGTGGTGATGCATGCCCGGAAGGTCCTCACCAATCATGCCGAGGGGCATCCATGTCACACTAAGCAACAAGGGACCATTCTCTCTGCTCCTCACTCACCACCAACCTCAGCTGCTTTCATCAACCAGCCGGCTATCTTCAATCAGCAAGTTCAATCCTTGAATGTAGCAGTTCATGAGCTGCAGAGGCAAAGCTTTCAAGAAACTGCAGTCTCCTACCCTCCGCTCAAGCTGCCACTCCTCTCATCACTCATCTTCTGAGCCATCTGGGAAAGATCTTAAACCTAAGGTGAAGAAGCATCTGGACAAACAACACCAACGGCTGGGAGAGCTCACTCAAAGGCTCAACAATCAACCAAAGGCGGACTGTAGCATGAGTCGAAGAATAATTTTCAAAAGGGATGAACTTGAGACATTATTGTCACCTCAAGGATTTATGGGCATGTCAATTTCTGGTGGTAGTAAGCCGAGAGCCAAACCGAGCCTAGCACCTTTTACGGATTTCGTTCTAGCTGCTCTCAAGCTTCAGCACTGAGGGCAATCAATCTCTTCAAAGAAAGAGCTAGGCAAAGGGGCCTCCCAGCAACATCCTCTCTTCTAGTCGTCCGTCTTCAGCAGACTCTCCCGGCCGTTTGTCTTCAATGGCCGCTAGCTGCTCGGGCTTCCCTCGGTGACCTCTGGCTCCCGAGTTTGACTCCGACCCTCGTTCGTGGCTCCGCTCCAGCGTCCCCGGCTTGGATCCCATCTCTCTCTTCACTGCACTTCGAAGATGGGTCCCCAACTTCATTTCGGAGAGGAGCTGGTTATCAACCAACTCCAGGCTTCGTCCCAACATGACTTCCTGGGGGCAGATCACCAGCGGGCAGAAGTGCTTAAATCCACAAAAGGAAAAATGGGGGGTGCTACAAGAGCTAAGTATGCTGCACCTGAGACAATTTTCATTCATTGATACTTAAAAATGTCATGCAGGAAAGACCAACCTCGCGTTGGCATCCCAGAAGCCTAGTGTACCACTGGCAGAGCGGTGTACCACCGGCTCTCAGCAACAAAAGCCCGACCCCTGTCGGCACCAAAGCCCTGGGCCAGCCAGGCATGAAGCCCAGTGTACCACTGGCAGAGCGGTGTACCACCGGCTCTCAGCAATAAAAGCCCGACCCCGGTCGGCACCAAAGCCCTGGGCCAGCTAGGCATGAAGCCCAGTGTACCACTGGTAGAGCGGTGTACCACCAGCTCTCGACAACAAAAGCCCGACCTCGGTCGGCACAAAAGCCTTGGGCCAGCCAGGCATGAAGCCCAGTGTACCACTGGTAGAGCGGTGTACCACCGGCTCTCAGCAACAAAAGCCCGACCCCGGTCGGCACCAAAGCCCTAGGCTAGCCAGGCATGAAGCCCAGTATACCACTGGCAGAGCGGTGTACCACCGGCTCTCAGCAACAAAAGCCCAACCCCGGTCGGCACCAAAGCCCTAGGCAAGCCTGGCATGAAGCCCAGTGTACCACTGGCAGAGCGGTGTACCACCGGCTCTCAGCAGCAAAAGCCTGACCCCGGTCGGCACCAAAGCCCTGGGCCAGCCAGGCATGAAGCCCAGTGTACCACTGGCAGAGCGGTGTACCACCGGCTCTCAGCAACAAAAGCCCGACCCCGGTCGGCACCAAAGCCCTGGGCCAGCCAGGCATGAAGCCCAGTGTACCACTGGCAGAGCGGTGTACCCACCGGCTCAGGAACAAAAGCCCGACCCCGGTCGGCACCAAAGCCCTGGGCCAGCTAGGCATGAAGCCCAGTGTACCACTGGCAGAGCGGTGTACCCACCGGCTCTCAGCAATAAAAGCCCGACCCCGGTCAGCACCAAAGCCCTAGGCCAACCAGGCATGAAGCCCAGTGTACCACTGGCAGAGCGGTGTACCACCGGCTCTCAGCAACAAAAGCCCGACCTCCGTCGGCACCAAAGCCCTAGGCCAGCCAGGCATGAAGCCCACTGTACCACTGGCAGAGCGGTGTACCACCGGCTCTCAGCAACAAAAGCCCGACCCCGATCGGCACCAAAGCCCTGGGCCAGCCAGGCATGAAGCCCAGTATACCACTGGCAGAGCGGTGTACCACCGGCTCTCAGCAACAAATGCCCGACCCCGGTCGGCACTAAAGCCCTGGGCCAGCCAGGCATGAAGCCCAGTGTACCACTGGCAGAGCGGTGTACCACCGGCTCTCAGCAACAAATGCCCGACCCCGGTCGGCACCAAAGCCCTGGGCCAGCCAGGCATGAAGCCCAGTGTACCACTGGCAGAGCGGTGTACCACCGGCTCTCAGCAACAAAAGTCCGACCCCGGTCGACACCAAAGCCCTGGGCTAGCCAGGCATGAAGCCCAGTGCACCACTGGCAGAGCGATGTACCACCGGCTCTCAGCAACAAAAGCCCGACCCCGGTCGGCACCAAAGCCCTGGGCTAGCCAGGCATGAAGCCCAGTGTACCACTGGCAGAGCGGTGTACCACCGGCTCTCAGCAACAAAAGCCCGACCCTGGTCGGCACCAAAGCCCTGGGCTAGCCAGGCATGAAGCCCAGTGTACCACTGGCAGAGCGGTGTACCACCGGCTCTCAGCAACAAAAGCCCGACCCCTGTCGGCACCAAAGCCCTGGGCTAGCCAGGCATGAAGCCCAGTGTACCACTGGCAGAGCGGTGTACCATCGGCTCTCAGCTACAAAAGTCTGACCCCGGTCGGCATCAAAGCCCTGGGCCAGCCAGGCATGAAGCCTAGTGTGCCACTGGCAGAGCGGTGTAACCACCGGCTCTCAGCAATAAAAGCCCGACCCCGATCGGCACCAAAGCCCTGGGCCAGCCAGGCATGAAGCCCAGTGTACCACTGGCAGAGCAGTGTAACCACCGGCTCTCAGTAACAAAAGCCCGACCCCGGTCGGCACCAAAGCCCTAGGCCAGCCAGGCATGAAGCTCGATGTACTACTGGCAGAGCGGTGTACCACCGGCTCTTAGCAACAAAAGCCTGACCCCGGTCGGCACCAAAGCCCTGGGCCAGCCAGACATGAAGCCCAGTGTACCACTGGCAGAGCGGTGTACCACCGGCTCTCAGCAACAAAAGCCCGACACCCGTCGGCACCTAAAGCCCTATACCAGCCTGGCATGAAGCCCGACCCCGATCGGCACCAAAGCCCTGGGCCAGCCAGGCATGAAGCCCGACACCCGTCGGCGGATGAAGCCCTACACCAGCCAGGCATGAAGCCCGACACCCGTCAATGGATGAAGCCCTACACCAGCCAGGCATAAAGCCCGACACCCGTCGGCGGCTAAAGCCCTGCACCAGCCAGGCATGAAGCCCTGCATCAAGCGAGGATCAGCCACTTGGGAGGTAGCGCCCCTTTCGCCTTGCTGGGGCGGGCCCGCTTCGTCTCAGGGGCGAGGGGGCATCTGATGTGGCTGATCCAACGCCGTTAGAGAACCGTGAAGGAAGCTGACAGAGCCCCGCTTCGACCTCTAAGGCCCATCTCGACCTCCGTGTCAGCAGTGGCCCATTCCCATCTCGGCATCGGTCTCGGCGTCGGCTCCAGCCCATCTCGACCTCCACGTCGATCACCCAGTCCAAGCTACGTGGGCCACTCCCCCCGAGACCCCCCGCCGGTCTCGGGGTGCATCAACATCATCCTACCCGGAGACCCCCCATTAGTCTCGGGGTGCATTCACATCATCCTACCCCGAGACCCCCCGTCGGTCTCGAGGTCAATCCATAGCATCCTACCCCGAGACCCCCCGTCGGTCTCGAGGTGCATCAACATCACCCTACCCCGAGACCCCCTGCCGGTCTCGGGGTGCATCAACACCATCCTACCCCGAGACCCCCCGTCGGTCTCGGGGTGCATTCACGCCATCCTACCCCGAGACATCCCGTCGGTCTCGGGGTGCATCAACAACATCCTACCCCGAGACCCCCCATCGTTCTTGGGGTGCATTCACACCATCCTACCCCGAGACCCCCCGTCGGTCTCGGGGTGCATCAACAACATCCTACCCCGAGACCCCCCGTCGGTCTCGGGGTGCATTCACAACATCCTATCCCGAGACCCCCCGTCGGTCTTGGGGTACGCTCACAGCATCCTACCCCGAGACCCCCCGTCGGTCTCGGGGTACGCTCACAGCATCCTACGCCGAGACCCCCCGTCGGTCTTGGGGTGCATTCACAACATCCTACCCCGAGGACCCCCGTCGGTCTCGGGGTGCATTCACACCATCCTACCCCGAGACCCTCTGTCGGTCTTGGGGTGTATCAACAACATCCTATCCCGAGACCCATCGTCGGTCTCGTGGTGCATTCACAACATCCTACCCCGAGACCCCTCGTCGGTCTCGGGGCCCGTCGGTCTCGGGGTGCATTCACAACATCCAACCACCGAGACCCGAGACCCCTCTCGGGCTCGGACATTGAACAGTGCCGGTGAACAGTACCATGCAAGTATTCACTCACAGCCTTCTCTGAAGCTCATCCAAGGGCATGAACAGTGCCATGCGAGCACTCTATGATCAAATGCTCTACGAGGAATAGACAACTAAAAAGGTGACGTAGGGGATACGTCTGGCAAGCACCGTAATGATCGGCCATGCCCTGCAGCCACCAACTCTGACAGGACACGGCCTGCAGCGCGACACGGCACATGGAGGTAAGCTCCACCGTACTGCCATCAATTAATGCTCTGACAAGATATCGCCCCAAGCCCATGGATTCCAGGCATCAATAAAAAGGGTAACAGGGACCTCGACCAGGTAACATGCTCATGACACCCCTTAACGCTCACAACGAGAGATCTCTCTCTCGAAGCCATCTCTCTCTTTCTTTTTCGAGCTTCCTCAAGCTCACGGCTGATGCCCAGACCACTGACTTGAGCGTCGGAGGGTCCCCGCCGGAATCTTCGGCCCCCGGGACTTGCTTGCAGGCGCAAGAAGCTCACTGGAGAAGGCACGCATGCTCGAGGCCGATGATTTGGCGTCATCACCCTTCTCTCTCTCCCTCTGACAATGGTTGTAGGATACCATCATGAGGAGAGAGATCAAGGTGGGAGAGGGGACAGACGACTTGGGTTTTGGTGCCATTCCTCCTCCCTCTCTCCCTCTCTCTCTCCTTCTACACCCGAAGTAGCTCCCGGGTCTGAGCTCCCCACTGCTCTTGGACCTCCCGTCTCCATGTGGCCAGCTCCCGGCTTCAGAAGCCCGGCTCCCTTCCGGTCTTCTCCAGCTCCTGATCATCTCTTGAAGCTGCGCTCGTACCAGCTCCTCCCACGGACGTCACCGGCTTCAGCCTCCATCCCAGCCACGGCCGTTCGGCCGTCTCCACTCATCTCCATGCACTTGGTGCCAGCGAACGATGACACCTCCAGCTCCCAAGTCCATGCGGAAGCAACCGTCCTCGTCCCTGTGTCCGGGCGGAGACTCCCGACTACCCTCTGATAACTCCTGCCTCCCAGCTCCATCTCGACTCTAAGTCTTCGGCCTCTGCCTCTTGAGTCCAACTCTCTATGGTCCCAGCAGCCTCGGCCGACACTAACTCCCCTGCTTTTGGTCATTCCCGACCACTTTGCTCCCAACCATGGCTGCCTCCGATGCACCAGCGCTACTTCGGGCAAAGCTGAGAGCCCGACCTCTTCCCTTCGAACGATCTCTTCCCATCGGTCTCGGCCCTCGGCCCTCGGCCTCTTCCCCTCGGCCACGAGGAGTCCCCAGCATCATGCCAGATCCAGGAACAGAGCTGGATGCCTCTGGTTGTCCCGGGCTTCTATTCCATGAGACCTCAGCTCCCGACTCCACGACTTTATCAAGCTCCCGACTCCACAACTTTAGCAAGCTCCTGACTCCATCCCGACAGCCTCGGCTCCCTACTTTCGAAGCCTGGTGGCTGTCCCAGCTTCTCCCTTGGCCATGGCATAGCCCCTCTTTCCCTCTCTCTCTCTGTTGCACCCAAAGAGCCACACCGACTCCCCCTCGGCTCTCGAGTCCAGAGGCTCCCTTAGCGGACCCCGGGTTCGGATCCTGGCTCCCGACTTCCTCCCAGCTCGGCGACACCCCCGGTCTCCTCCCTCGGCTCCCTGCTTCTGGAGCCCGACGACCTCCGGCCTTGGCTTCCTCGGCACCAAGTCCCCGGCCGAGCTGCTGTCGACCCCTACCTCCGGGTTTGACCCCTTCCTGCCGTTGGCCTCCGCTCTCGACGCCCCAACCCTCGGTCTTCTTACTGATGTTTCCATCATCATCCCAAATTGACGGAGGTGCTTGAGTCCTCCCCCTCCTCCTGCATGGAGCCATGCACGTTCCCGACTCCCCTCGGCCTCGGACCATCCTCGACTCCCCTCAACCTCGGACTGGCTACCCTCGGCCTCGGACCATCCTCGACTCCCCTCGGCCTCGGACTAGCTACCCTCGGCCTTGGACTGCTACCCTCGGCCTCGGCCTGCTCCCCTCAGCCTTTTACCCTCGGCCATGAACAGTGCTTGGCCATGAACAGTGCTCGGCCTCTTCCCCTCGGCCATGAATATTGCTTGGCCATGAATAGTGCTCAACCTCTTCCCCTTGACCATAAACAGTGCTCGGCTTCTTCCCCTCGGCCATAAACAGTGCTCGGCTATGAACATTGCTCGGCCTCTTTCCCTCGGCCATGAACAGTGTCATGTAAATATTCACCCATGGCCTTCTCTGGAGCTCATCCAAGAGCATGAACAGTGCCATGTATGTACTCTATAATCAATACTTCATGAGGAATAGAGCCAGCTTCAACTCTAAATTTCATCTTCTGCCTCAGCAGCTACACTTTAAGTCCCACGTGCCTAACATTATTGCCCAACACTATCCACACAGGGCAGCGGACATAAATCTTATATGTGTAAAACTCCACATGATAAAAGAAAAATGATTTGGGTTCCCAAAGGAACAATATTTATTGCATCTAACCATGAAGGACCCAAGAAGGCTTAGGTACCTAAAGTTAAAATATGAATATTTTACAGGAGTGTCTTGTAGCCATCATACTGAAAAGAAAGTGGTACCTTGATAGTGGTTGCTCATGACACATGACGGGTGACGAAGATCAATTCATCACCCTTGAATCGAAAAGAGGTGGAGTAGTTACTTTTGGTGATAATGGTCAAGGTCATATCATGGGTATTGGTAAGATTCAAATTACTCCATCTACTCATATTGATAATATTTTATATGTTGATGGACTTAAGCATAACTTGATAAGTATTAGCCAACTGTGTGATAAAGGTTTCAAAGTTTTCTTTGAAGCTTCTATTTGCACTGTTACTAATCCCATTGATAACAGCATTATTCTTGTTGGTAAACGTTATGGCAATGTGTACTTAATTGATTTGAGTAATTTATCTCCAAGTAATCATTGCTTAGTTGCTAATAATGCTAAGATAATGAGATTGGTTGGCTATGGCACCGTAGATTAGGTCATGCAAGCACACACCTAATTTCTAAACTATTAAAAATAGATCTAGTTAAAGGTATTCCTAATTTAAATTTCAAAATAATCGAATCTGTGATGCATGTCAATTTAAAAAACAAACAAGAACTTCTTTCAAATCTAAGAATGTTATTTCAACTACTAGGCCACTAGAGCTACTACATATGGACCTTTTTGGACCTACTAGAACCACAAGTCTAGGAGAAAAAAATATGGTCTTGTGATAGTACATGATTGCTCTAGATTCACTTAGGTAATATTTTTGGCTCACAAAGATGAGACTTTCTCAATATTCCTAAAATTCGTTAAGAAAGTCATAAATGAGAAAAACACTACCATAGTGTCTATTAGAAGTGATCATGGAACTGAATTTGAAAATCACTTATTTGAAAAATTCTGTTTTGAAAAAGGCATACATCATAATTTTTCAGCACCTTGGACACCACAACAAAATGGAGTTGTAGAAAGAAAGAATTGGACTTTAGAAGACATTGCCCGTACCATGCTATGTGAAAGCCAACTTCCAAAATATTTTTGGGCGGAAGCTATAAACACAGCATGTTACATCCTAAATAGAGCCCTGATTAGACATATCCTTAAGAAGACTCCCTATGAACTATGGCATAATAGGAAACCAAATTTAGGTTATTTTCATGCATTTGGTTGTAAATGCTTTATTCATAACAATGGTAAGGATAATCTTGGGAAGTTTGATGCAAAGTCTGATGAAGGCATTTTCCTAGGATATTCTACATCTAGCAAGGCATATAGAGTATTTAATAAAAGAAGCTTAGTTGTAGAAGAATACATTCATATAGTGTTTGATGAGTCTTTAGCATCAAGTTTGGGTAAAATTGATGATGAGGAAGATACATCTTTGATTGAAAGAGGTATTAAAAAATTAAATGTATCTTCAGATCAAGAACCTGAAGCTAAGGATGATGACTCACCTAAGGATGATGGTATTGATACTGCTCATAATGATAAAGATCTACCAAGAAATTGGAGATATGCTTATGGTCATCCTTAGGACCTAATCATAGGTGATCCATCTCAAGGTGTAAGGACTAGATCATCAATGAGAAATATCAATAATCATCTTGCATTTGTATCTCATATAGAACCCAAAACTATAGAGGAAGCTGAGAAAGATAGTTATTGGATGTTAGCAATGCATGAAGAGTTAAACCAATTCACTAAGAACCAAGTTTGGACTCTAGTAGATAGACCTAGAGATCATCCTATAATAGGATCTAAATGGGTTTTTAGAAATAAATTGGATGAAAATGGCTTGGTGATTAGAAATAAGGCTAGATTAGTTGCAAAGGGATATAATCAGGAAGAAGGTATAGATTTTGATGAAACCTTTGCACCTGTTGCTAGATTAGAAGCCATTAGACTACTGCTTGCATTTGCATGTCATATGAATTTCAACTTATTTCAAATGGATGTTAAAAGTGCATTTTTAAATGGTTTTATAAATAAGGAAGTTTATGTTGAACAACCTCCTGGTTTTGAAGATCATGAATTTTCAAACCACGTCATCAAACTACACAAAGCACTTTATGGTTTAAAGCAAGCACCTAGAGCTTGGTATGATAGATTAAGTAAATTCTTAATTGAAAATAATTTTTTTAGAGGAAATGTTGATAAAACTTTATTTTTAAAAAGAAAAGAAAATAATTTTTTAATTGTTCAAATTTATGTTGATGACATTGTATTTGGTGCTACTAACAATCTCTTTGTCAAGAATTTGCTAAGTTAATGCAGGGAGAATTTGAGATGAGCATGATGGGAGAACTCAATTTCTTCCTTGGACTTCAAATCAAACAAGAGAAAGCGGGGATTTTCATCAACCAAACAAAGTACACAAAGAAAATACTCAAGAAGTTTGGTATGTAATCTGCTAAACCCCTTGGTACGCCAATGAGTCCCTCATGCAAGCTGGATAAGGATGAAGAAGGTAAGAAAGTAGATCACAAGCATTATCGAGGTATGATCGGATCACTTTTTTACTTAACTGCAAGTAGGCCAGATATTATATTTTCTGTTTGCCTATGTGCAAGATATCAATCTAATTCTAAAAAATCGCATTTATTTGCTGTTAAAAGAATCTTTAGATACTTAAATGGAACTAAAAATATATGATTATGGTATTCTAGAGACTCAACTTTGAAATTGATTGCTTATTCTGATTCTGATTATGCTGGTTGTAAATTAGATAGGAAGAGTACAAGTGGTGCATGCCAACTTCTAGGAAGTAACTTAATCTTTTGGTTTAGCAAGAAGCAAAATTCGGTTGCATTATCCACTGTTGAGGCAGAGTATGTTGCAGCTGGAAGCTGCTGTGCTCAAATCCTTTGGATTAAGCGACAACTTGAAGATTATGGTATCACACTTGATAAAATTCCTATTAGATGTGATAACACTAGTGCCATCAATCTAACGAAAAATCCAATCCAACACTCTAGAACTAAACACATAGAAATTAGACATCACTTTATTAGAGAACATGTTTCCAACAATGATGTTTGTCTTGAATATGTGAATACTAATGAACAATTAGCTGATATCTTTACCAAACCATTAAGTGAAGAAAGATTTTGTTATCTTAGAGGAGAATTAGGAGTTTGTGATCCTTTAGAATGATTTTCTGAAACTCTTAAGGACAACAACTATCTAGACTTCATCAATTTCTTGAAAATCCTCTATGTTCAATAAGGAAATTTATCTAGAAAATTGATTCATTGTTTCCCCAATTGATTAAGAAACACTTATCTAGAGTTTGATGATTAATTTGATCAGTTTCAAATCCTTGAAATTCGAATTTTTTACTGAAACTATTGTGGAGTCGACACCTACAGTTTGTGGAGTCGACACCTTCCTATTTGATGTTCTGTCTGGGCAATTAGAGCCGACACCTGCTTCTGCAGAGCCGACTCTAATTCGGGCGCTGATAGATTTTTTGGTTCGGAGCCGACACCTCGCTTTGTGGGAGTCGACTCTAAGTGAACCTAGGTCAAAAATATATAGATGGAGTCGACACCTATTCGGATTCTATCGTCTCCAATCCTCTCTAGAACCATTCCAAACCTATTCCAACCCCTCTACACTTTAAGGCCCACATGCCTGACATTATTGCCCAACACTATCCATACAGGGCAGCGGAAGGGTGGCATGGGGGACACGTCTGGCAAATGTCATAACGGTCGGCCATGCCCTGTAGTAGCCTTCAACAGCTGTCAAAACCAAGCAATACCTGCCAACTATGCAGTCACCTACATTTGACGGGACATGGCCTACAACTCTGACAAATCATATAGAGGCTGCCCCACTATGCTACTCCCATCATCAATGCTCTGACAAGTGATCTTGCCCCAAGGCTGACAGACTCTAAGCACTAATAACATGGGTAAGAGGGATCCCCAACCAGGTAACTCCATGAAACTAATAACTCACTACACTCCCAAATGCTCATTCTTGCTCATAGAGAGAATGGCTCTAATCCTCTCTCTTCTTCTCTCTTTCGAGCTTCCTCAAGCTCATGGTTGTTGCCTAGAGCACTGACTTGAGTGTCAGAGGGTCCCCATCGGAATCTTCGGTCATCGGGACTTGTTTGCAAGCTCCTAGGCACAAGAAGCTCACCGGAGGATTCCAGGCTAGCTGGAGGAGGCGGCTGGAGGCTCGCAGACATTTAAGGACAGTGTGGTGCGGGCACCAGGATCAAGCAGAGGATTCTTAACCCTCTGTGGATATCTAATTAGTTGTGATTCAAGTCTTGAGTTGGAAATAAAGTTTAGTTTATTTTGAGTCTTGTCCAGTTCATTTTATTCTAAATTGAGTCCTATCCAGTTCAGTTTATTTTAATGTGAATCATGTAGTAAGTTCATCAGCTTACAAGAGGAGACATCAGTATTGGAGCAGAAGACAAGGCCATCATAGTCAGACAGAGCAGCTACCAAATTCAAGTTGGTGCCACACCTACTTCAAGCAGCCCACATGCCACCTAGCATAGCAAGCAACTTTCCGATCTGGATGATCATTTTCTCATCTGGCCGATGCCGATTTCATGCCAAATCAAGCTGCCGCCAATTGCATCTGACACTACAAGAAAATACTGAAATAGAGACGCAAATTTAGCGACGCATCATTGCGTCACTAAATTGCGACCAAATTGCGATGCCTCCGCGACAATAAAACATTGCGACGCAATTAGCGACGCATTAGTGACTCAATAAACAAAAAAATAAAAAAAATTAAATTTTAATTTAGCGACGAAGTAATGCGTCGCAATATTTTAAATTTACTTTTTATAAATAGAATTATGAAATATAAAATATTGCGATGCAACTCAATGCATCGCAATGTTTTTAAAAAAATTAATTATGTTAAATAGTGACGTAATAGCGATGCAATAAATCAAAAAATTAGAAACATTATTTTTAATTTAGCAACGCACTAATTGCGTTGCAATTATATTAAATAAAATTAATATTTATAAAATATAATTATGAAATAAAAATATTATGACGCAACTCATTGCGTCGTAATATTTTTAAAAAATTTAATTATGTTAAATAGCGATGCAATAAAATAGTAAATTAATAAAAATAATTTTTAATTTAGCGACGCAAGTATTGCATCGTAATATTTTTTAAAAAATTAAATTTTCTAGAAATATTAAATATAATTATAAAATAAAAATATTGCGACGCAACACAGTGCGTCGGAATGTTTTTAAAAAAATTAATTATGTTAAATAGTGACGCAATAAAATAGTAAATTAATAAAATAATTTTTAATTTAGCGACGCAAGTTTTGCGTCGCAATATTTTTTAAAAAAAATTAAATTTTATAAAAATATTAAAAAGAATTATGAAATAAAAATATTGCGACGCAACTCAGTGCGTCGCAATGTTTTTAAAAAAATTAATTATGTTAAATAGCGACGCAATAAAATAGTAAATTAATAAAAATAATTTTTAATGTAGCGATGCCAGTATTGCGTCGCAATGTTTTTAAAAAATTAAATTTTATAAAAATATAATTAAAAGATAAAAAATTAAAAATAAAACATTGCGACGCAACGAAATGCATCGCAATTATTTTAAAAAAATTAATTTTGGTACATGCGTCGGATCGGTCATCGCCGATCGGGATCGATCATGGCTTCGATCGATCGCAACCGTTGGATCGCCGCCGATCGGATCGATCGCGACGGCCCGAGATCGTTCATCGCCGATCGAGATCGATCAGGGCTTGGATCGATCGCAATCGTCGGATTTCGGCGATCGGACCGATCGCCGCGATCCGAGATCGGTCGTGGCCGATCGGGATCAGGGCTTAGATTGATCGCAACTATCGGATCGTCGCCGATCGGGACTGATCACCGCGGTCCAAGATCGGTCGTGGCCGATCGGGATCGATCAGGGCTTGGATCGATCGCAACCGTGGATCGTCGGCGATCAGACCGATCGCCGCAGTCCGTCATCGGTCATGGCCGATCGGGATTAGGGCTTGGATCGATCGCAACCGTCGGATCGTCGGCGATCGGACCGATCGCCGCGGTCCGACATCGGTCATGGCCGATCGGGATCAGGGCTTGGATCGATCGCAACCGTCGGATCATCGGCGATCAGACCGATCGCCACGGTCCAAATCGGTCATGGCCGATCTGGATCGATCAGGGTTTGGATCGATCGCAACTGTCAGATCATCGGCGATCTGACCGATCACTGCGGTCTGAGATCGGTCGTAGCCGATCGGGATCAGGGCTTGGATCGATCACAACCGTCTTATCGTCGGCGATCAGACCGATCGCCGTGGTCCGAGATTGATCGTGGCTGATCAGGATCGATCAGGGCTTGGATCGATCGCAACCGTCGGATCGTCGGCGATCGAAACGATCGCCGCGGTCCGAGATCGGTCGTGGCCGATCGGGATCGATCAGGCTTGGATCTATCGCAACCGTCGGATCATCGGCGATCGGACCGATCGCCGCGGTCCGAGATCGGTCGTGGCCGATCGGGATCAGGGCTTGGATCGATCGCAACCATCGGATCGTCGGTGATCAAACCGAACGCCGTGGTCCGAGATCGGTCGTGGCCAATCGGGATCGATCAAGGCTTGGATCGATTGCAACCGTCGGATCGTCGGCGATCGGACCGATCACCACGGTCCAAGATCGGTCGTGGCCGATCGGGATTGATCAGGGCTTGGATCGATCGCAACCGTCGGATCGTCGGCGATCGGACCGATCACCACGGTGCGAGATCGATCATGGCCGATCGGGATCGATCAAGGCTTGGATCGATCGCAACCATCGAATCGTGGTGATCGGACCGATCGCCACGGTGCGAGATCGGTCGTAGCCAATCGGGATCGATCAGGGCTTGGATCGATCGCAACCGTCGGATCGTCGGCGATCAGACCGATCACCGTGGTCGAGATCGATCGTGGCCGATCGGGATCGATCAGGGCTTGGATCGATCGCAACCGTCGGATCGTCGGCGATCGGACCGATTGCCATGGTCCGAGATCAGTCGTGGTCGATCGGGATCGATCAAGGCTTGGATTGATCGCAATTGTCAGATCATCGGCGATCGGATCGATCACCGCGGTCTGAGAATGGTCATGGCCGATCGGGATCGATCAGGGCTTGGATCGATCGCAACCATCGGATCGTCGGCGATCGGACCGATCGCCGCGGTCCGAGATCGATCGTGGCCGATTGGGATCGATCAGGGCTTGGATCGATTGCAATTATTTTTAGAAAATATAATTTTTATCAGTTATAATTAATAAAAAATATTGCGATGCATTAGCGATGCAATTTTTTAGAAAATAAAAATAATTTTTCTAGCGAAAATAAGTTTTAATATTGCGACGCATATATTACGTCGCAATGTTTTTAAGAAAAATAAATGTAATTAAAAAATTTAAAAAATATATTGCGACGCAATATATGCATCACAATTATTTTTAGAAAATATAATTTTAATCAGTTATAATTATTAAAAAAATATTACGACGCATTAGCGATGCAATTTCTTAGAAAATAAAAATAATTTTCTCAGAGAAAATTAGTTTTAATATTGCGACGCATATATTGCATCGCAATATTTTTTAAAAAATAAATGTAATTAAAAATTTTAAAAAAAATATTGCGACGCAATATATGCATCGCAATTATTTTCAGAAAATATAATTTTTATCAGTTATAATTATTAAAAAAATATTGCGACGCATTAGCGATGCAATTTCTAGAAAATAAAAATAATTTTCCTATAGAAAATTAGTTTTAATATTGTGGCACATATATTGCGTCACAATATTTTCTTAGAAAATAAATGTAATAAAAAATTTAAAAAAAACATTGTGATGCAATATATGCGTCTCAATTATTTTTAGAAAATTTAATTTTCTTCAAATATAATTATCAAATAAAAATATGGCGACGCATTAGCGACGCATTTTTCCAGAAAATAAAAATAATTTTCCTATCGGACATTGGCGCCAAATTAGCAACGCAATTTGTTGCGTCGCTAAGTTTTGCATAAAATAATAAAAAAAGTAAATTAGCGATGGATTAGCGACGCATTCTTGCATCGCTAATCAATAATATTTTTAAAAAAATAGCGAGTGATTAGCGACGCAAATTTGCGTCGCTAATCACTACTATTTAACCTCTGTCGGCCGCCCCCCCCCCCCCCCCCCCGCTTCTCTTCTTCCTCTTCTTACCCTAAATGCTGCCGTCCACTCCTCTAGCTCCCCCCGTCCTCTCCCTCGGTGGCAGCTCCCCCCACTCTGGCGGCGTCCCCTCTCGACTGAGGTAAGCCCCCCCTCGTCCTCATTTTTTTTTAAAAAAAAAAACTAGGTTCCGGCCACGGTCACGGTCGTGGCTGTCTTCTCCGGCTACGGCCGCTGCCATGGCCGGCTGTGGCCTGGCCACGGTGTCCATGCCACCAAAAAAAAAATTAACAAGGGGGGGTTTCCCCCACCCCCCTTGGTCTTCTCCGGCCATGGCCATGGCCGTGGCCATCTTCTCCGGCCACGGCCGCTGCCGTGGCCAGGCCACCAAAAAAAATTAACAGGGGGGTTTTCCCCACCCCCCTTGGTCTTCTCCGGCCATGGCCTAGCCACCCCTTGGTCTTCTCCGGCCATGGCCACTGCCGTGGCCGATCGTGGCCTGGCCACGGTGGCCAGGCCACCAAAAAAAAATTTAACACGGGGGGTTTTCCCCACCCCCCCCCCTTCATCTTCTCCGGCCACGGCCGCTGCCGTGGCCGTCTTCTCCGGCCACGGCCGCTGCCGTGGCCGGCCGTGGCCTGGCCACGGTGGCCAGGCCACCAAAAAAAAATTTAACAGGGGGGTTTTCCCCACCACACCCCCCCCCCTCTTCTTCTCCAGCCGTGGCCTGGCCACGGTGGCCAAGCCACCAAAAAAAAAATTAACAGGGGGGTTTTTTCGATCCTATTAATTTATGTCACACAATACTGATACTAAGTGATACTTGCTTCGATAGGACTAATTCAAATGGTCACACAATAGTATTACTATATATATATATATATATATATATATATATATATATATATATATATATAGAGAATGATCACTCTAATAAATTAATTAATTTATGTCATTAGTCGTAGCTCTTTAGATAGACTGAGTTAGCTCATCAATCATGACTTTTTAAATCAACTGATTTAACTCATAAATCATAGCTATTTAGGTCAATTAATTTATTTTATCAGTTTTAACTTTTCAAGTAAGCTTGTTGACCCAATTATTGATTTTGATGATTAATAAAGGAATTGAGTATATTTATTTGATTACTAATAGATTTAACAAGTGTTTCAGGGCTTAAAAATATTTGATTGATTTAAAGGCATTAAGAAACGTGTTTTGAATCAATTGCAAAATAAAGTTTCAAGGTTTCAGAGCCTGGAGTCGACACCTAGGAATTCTGGAGCCAACCCCATGGCCAGTCAAATATTCTTCTGATTTTTGATACGATTCGGAGCCGACACCTAGAGTTTCGGAGCCAACACCCAGAGTTTTGGAGTTGACAATTACAGTGTCTGGAGCCGACTCCAATGCGGGGACAGAATGCTTGATTTTTGACTACCTCGGAGCCGACACTTACAGTCTTTTGGAGCCGACACCTGACCATGGCGAGCCGACACCTAACTTTTTTTTGGAGCCGACTCCTCGACGAACTCAGAACTTTCTATTTTTGGATAAACGACTTGGAGCCGACACCTGAAAAGTTGGAGCCGACTCCAACCTATCTGGAACAAAATTTTAAAATGCCAGATTAGCTCTAACGGTAATATTTTCTTTTTACCTAATTTCTAACAGATATATTTTGTTTGGAAAAACTTTCCAGGTACATTCCAACGGCTAGTTTTCTCACCAAAAAAGGATTAAAGGAAATCTATAAAAGGGGAGAACGCCCGTTTGAAAAAAAAAATAAAGGAAAAATGAAAAAAAGAGAGTGCTTTCAAATCAAAAATCCGTGAAGTCTTGAGCCTGAAATCAAAGAGAAAAGAGTTCAAACTCAAATCCTTCCACTCCAAAAAGCTCAAAGAGAAATCCAAGGCGCTCATCTTGGAAAAATCGGAGGACTTCCAAAAGGAGGATAAAGCTCTATTTTTGAGATTTTCCAACTTCTCATCTGCAACATTTGCAATGAATCAAAGCTGAGGCCTGATTCAACATCTTCAAAGAGAGAGGAAAAGAAGAAAAGAAGAAAAGATCAAATCCAATCTACTTCAAACAGGCTTTTCTAACCTTATTCCTTTATTTTGAATATTTGCTCATTTGAGGAGCTTTGTATTATTGAAAAAATATTATTCTTTCTTGTTTGCTAGTTCAATCAAGGGGATTGAACTAGTGGAGGTTAGTATACCTCGGGCAAGCTAGATTAACTTGAGTTTAGGGTTTTGTGCTGGTAAGCCCGGAAAACCAGCTGGGTTCGTTGTGATCCCGGGAAAAACAAGTTTGAGTTGTGAGCTTGTAAAACAACTCGGCTGTAATCTAGAGGATTATAGTGTGGACCCAAGTGATCTTGGGAGTGGACGTAGGTGTTGGATACACCGAACCACTATAAAACCTTTGTGTTTGCCGTGCTTTATTGTCTCTTTCTCTATCTCTTTTTGTGTTTGTATTTGCATTGCATTTAATTTCATCTATCTCAAGCATAAATTTTTAAAAGGTTAAATTTTTTAAGAACCCAATTCACCCCCCCCTCTTGGGTTGCCATCTGGGCCAACAATTGGTATCAGAGCAAGTGCTCATTTAGATTTGATCTCACGATCAAGAGCTAAAGATCCAAATGGCAACACAAAGTGGTTCTATTTGCTGAAGGTCATTCTACAAATAGACCTCCACTTGTTTAATGGCTCCAACTATTCATATTGGAAAGCTAGAATGAGGATATTCATTCAAGCTTCTGATTATGAATTTGGGGTGTTATAATTAATGGACCTAGTACACCCACACACCTTATTGATGGCACTATTGTTCCTAAAGCCCGAAAGGGATTGGAATGATAATGATAGGAAATGGCTCAACTTAATGCTAAAGCCATTAATGTCTTATATTGTTCCTTAGATGCAAATGAATTCAACCGTATCTCTACATGTAATTCCGCTAAAAAATATGGGATAGGTTGGAAGTTACACATGAAGGAACAAACCAAGTAAAAGAATCAAAGATAAATATTCTTGGTTCATAAATATGAATTGTTCACATGGAACAAACTGAAACCATCACATGCATGTTCACTAGATTCACCGATATTGTGAATGGTTTGAAAAGTCTTAGGTAAAAGTTTATACTAATGCTGATCTTGTTCGCAAAATTCTTAGGTCACTTCCAAGATCGTGGGAAGCAAAGGTGACAGCAATCCAAGAAGCCAAGGACCTCAATGCACTACCCTTAGAGGAGCTTCTAGGATCTCTAATGACCCATGAGTTGACAATGAAGCAGCATGTAGAGGAAACAAAAAGAAGAAACTATAGCTCTTAAGGCTGCAGAAAGTGAGAGAGCTGCAGTGATAATGATGATGATGATGATGAGACTGCTCTCTTGCTAGAAAATTCAAAAATTCATGAGAAAAAAGAACCCTTCCAAAAAGAAATTTGGAATTAAGATGGAAGGAGAAAAGAAAAGGATAAGGACAAGGACAAAGAGAAAGACCCCTTAATATGTTATGAGTGTAAGAAACCGGGGCATTTAGATATGATTGTCCTCACTAAAAAAGCCTACAAGAAAAAGAAGAAAGGCATATGTTGCAACATGGACTGACAGCAATGAATCTCTTCCGAGGAAGAACAAAAAGAAGTTGCAAATATTTGCTTTCATGGCCAAACGACGACAACGAGGTAAGTTCTGAAACCCTTGATGATTTTACATTTGATGAAATGTTTGAAGCTTTTAATGAACTAGTTGATGATTTTAAATTTTGAAAAAGAAATACAAATTTTTGAAAAATGATAATTCAATTCTTTAAAGAAAAAGATAATCTTACTAATGAGATTAAGATTCTGAAATCTGAAAATAAAAATTTGACAAAAGAAAAAGATCAATTTCCAATAAAAATGATAAATTAAAGAAGTTGATAAATATAAGAACATTGTTGAGAAATTTACTTAAGTTCAAAAACTTAACATTATTAGATAGTCAAAAGCTGTTTTGATAAAGCTGGATTAGGATATACCTAACAAAAACAAAAATTTGTAAAAATTTTTGAAAAGAACAAAATAGGTAATGTACTTGTCATTAAATGTAACAAAAAGGTCATAAATCCTTTGAATGCAAAAACATAACAAAAATTTAAATATTAAAGGAAAGAAAATATGGGTTCCGAAAGGAACAATTTTTATCTACTAACCATGAAGGACCCAAGAAAGCTTGGGTACCTAAATATAAGTTTGATTATTTTTGCAGGAATGTCTTGTAGCCAAAAGATCAAACAAAAGTGGTATCTTGATAGTGGCTGCTCAAGACATATGACGGGTGACAAAGATCAATTCATCACCCTAGAAGCAAAAGAGGTGGAGTTGTTACGTTTGGCGATAACGGTAAAGGTCAAATCTTGGGCCTTGGTAAAGTTCGCATAACTCCATCCATATATTGAAAATGTTTTATGTTAATGGTTTGAAGCATAATCTAATTAGTATAAGCCAATTATGTGATAAAAACTTTAATGTTTCATTTGAAATCTTCTATCTGCACTGTAACTAATTCTATTGATGATAGCATTGTTTTTACTGGATATAGAAATGGCAATGTATACTTGATTGATTTAGACAATTTTCTAAGAGTAATCATTGCTTAATTGCTGATAATGCTAACATAATGATATTGTTGGTTGTGGCATCGTAGATTAGGTCATGCAAGCACACACCTTATTTCAAAATTAATTAAAATGGATTTAGTTAAAGGATTCCTAAACTAGATTTTGAAAATAATAAAATATGTGATGCATGTCAATTTGGAAAACAAACTAGAAGTTCTTTCAAATCTAAAAATATTGTTTCAACTTCTAGGCCACTAGAGCTACTTCACATGGATCTTTTTGGACCAACTAGAACCACAAGTCTAGGAGGAAAGAAATATGGTCTAGTGATTGTAGATGATTACTCTAGATATACTTGGGTAATGTTTTTAGCTCACAAAGATGAGACTTTCTCGATGTTCCTGAAATTCTTCAAGAAAGTCACAAATGAGAAAAACAACTACTATAGTATCTCTAAGAAGTGATCATGGAACAGAATTTGAAAATCACTTATTTGAAAACTTTTGCACTGAAAATGGAATTAATCATAATTTTTCAGCCCCTAGGACTCCACAACAAAATGGTGTAGTTGAAAGAAAAAATAGAACTTAGAAGACATGGCCCGTACCATGCTATGTGAAAGCAACTTACCAAAGTACTTTTGGGCGGAAGCTATTAACACAGCATGTTACATCTTAATAGAGCTTTAATAAGACCAATATTAAAGAAAACACCTTATGAATTATGGAATGAAAGAAAACCAAATATAAAATACTTTCATGCATTTGGATGTAAATGTTTCATTCATAATAATGGTAAAAACAATCTAGGAAAATTTGATGCTAAATCTGATGAAGGAATTTTCTTAGGATATTCAACAACTAGTAAAGCATATAGAGTCTTTAACAAGAGAAACCTTAGTAGTTGAAGAATCCATTCATGTAGTTTTTGATGAATCTTTAGCATCTAGTTCTGAAAAGATTGATGATGAGGAAGATACAAACATAATTGAAAAAGATCTTGAAAAACTTAATATTGAAGTATCTTCTAGATCATGAACAAGAAGCTAAAGATAATGATTCACATAAGGACGATGATGTTATAAATCATAATGATGTAGATCTTCCAAGAGACTGGAGATATGCCATAGTCATCCAAAGGAATTGATTATAGGTGATCCATCTCAAGGAATAAGAACTAGATCATAATGAGAAATATTAGTAATCATCTTGCATTTGTATCACAAATTGAACCTAAAACTATAGAAGAAGCTGAAAAAGATAATAATTGGATGTTAGCAATGCAAGAAGAATTAAATCAATTTACTAGAAATAATGTTTGGACCTTAGTTGAAAGACCTAAAATCATTCAGTTATAGGATCAAAATGGGTTTTAGAAATAAATTAGATGAAAATGGCATAGTAATTAGAAACAAAGCTAGATTAGTTGCAAAAGGATATAATCAAGAAGAAGGTATTGATTTTGATGAAACCTTTGCACCTGTAGCTAGACTAGAAGCCATTAGATTATTACTTGCATTTGCATGTCATATGCATTAACTTATTTCAAATGGATGTAAAAGCGCATTTTTAAATGGATTTATAATGAAGAAGTTTATGTAGAACAACCACCAGGTTTTGAAGATCATGAATTTTCAAATCACGTTTTTAAATTGCACAAAGCTTTATATGGTTTGAAACAAGCACCTAGAGCTTGGTATGATAGGTTAAGTAAATTTTTAATAGAAAATGATTTTACAAGAGGAAATGTTGATAAAACCTATTTTTGAAAAGAAAAAGTAAAGATTTATTAGTAGTACAAATATACGTAGATGATATTTTTGGTGCTACTAACGATTCTTTGTCAAGAATTTGCAAAGTTAATGCAGGGAGAATTCGAGATGAGCATGATGGGAGAACTCAACTTCTTCCTTGGACTCCAAATCAAACAAAGCAAAGAGGGAATTTTCATCAACCAAACAAAATACACAAGAGAACTACTCAAAAGTTTGGTATGGAAACAATGAAACCCCTTGGAACACCAATGAGTCCTTCATGCAAGCTGGACAAAGATGAAGAAGGTAAGAAAGTTGATCAAAAGTATTATCGAGGTATTATCGGATCCCTTCTTTATTTAACAGCAAGTAGACCAGATATATGTTTGCAGTATGTTTATGTGCTAGATTTCAATCTGAACCTAAAGAATCACACTTAATAGCTGTTAAAAGAATCTTAAGATATCTAAGTGGAACTAAAAATGTAGGTTTATGGTATTCTAGAGACTCAACATTAAACCTGATTGCATATTCAGATTCTGATTATGCTGGATGTAAATTAGATAGAAAAAGCACAAGTGGTGCATGCCAATTTCTTAGGAAGTAACTTAATCACATGGTTTAGCAAAAAGCAAAATTCAGTTGCATTATCAACTACTGAAGCTGAATATGTTGCAGCTGGAAGTTGCTGTGCGCAAATCCTATGGATTAAGCGACAACTTGAAGATTATGGTATAACACTTGATAAAACCCATAGATGTGATAACACTAGTGCAATCAATTTAACTAAAAATCCAATTCAACATTCAAGAACAAAACACATAGAAATTAGATATCATTTTATAAGAGAACATGTAGCTAATAATGAAATTTGTTTGATTATGTTAATACTGAAGAACAATTAGCTGATATATTTACAAAACCTTTGAGTGAAGAAAGATTTTGTTATCTTAGAGGTGAATTAGGGATTTGTGACCCTTTGGAATGATTTTGAAACTCTAAGGAATGACTATCTAGATTTCTATTAATTTCTTGATATTCCTTTCATAATTTTAAGGACAAATTATCTAGTCATCTGAGCAATTTGATTCTTCATACTCCAAAGATTTTTTCAAATTTTATAGAATTTATTTGACAAGTTTCAGTTGTTTGAATCTTAATTATTTTTCTCTGAAACTGTCAGTGGAGTCGACACCTCAGTTTGAGGAGTCGACACCTTTGTCTGTGTCGCTCTCGGTCCCTGACCTTGGAGCCGACACCCGTATAAGTGGAGCCGACTCCAGTTCGAGCGCTGACTGTGTTAGCGATTTGGAGTCGACACCCGACTTTGCGGAGTCGACACCTGGGGGTCCCAAATCGACTTTATTAGGGCAGAGTCGACACCTCGTCATTTCATCTCTTTTCAAATCCTTAACCAAACTCTTCCCAAACTCTCTCAAAGCCTCCCCATCTCTAATTCCACCCTATTCAAGCCTTCCTAAGGATCTAATGGCACCTAAGAGGAGAGGATCAGTGCTTGGAGTGCCCGTGGTAACTGGAAAACATTCGACGAGACGACCCGTGCGCGAGCCGTCTCCGAGTGATTCCTCTTCAACTGCTTCGAACAATCCAGACCCTTCATCTCCTCAGGTAGATACCCTAGCAGGGAGAGTGATAACAATGGGTAGGAAAGTTGATTTTGAGTTCTTTGAATCCGAGGGCTTCTCTATTGGGAATCAAATCAAGGAACTAGGCTGGGATAAAGTGTGTTCTCTAGATGTTCCTACTTATCCAGCCCTTGTCAAGAATTCTATTTCAATCTTGGAGAGGTGATGGTGGAATCGTGAGCTCAGTCAGAGGTAAAAGGATCCATCTCACTTTTCAGAAATTAGGAAACCTCCTTAGCATTCCCATTACTGGATTAGTTACCGACATCCACAGTGAGAGGTCAGCCGCTCTATCGAGGATGTTAGGAAGAGAAGTTACAGAATTTGAGGAGATTAGGGCTAACCAACTGCCCTTGGAATTAATTACTTCACAATATTTGCAGTAGAATATTATTTCCAAAAACGGTCGATTTGAGTATGTCTCGAGCGAGACATTGTTGTGATGGACAGTGTGTTGACCAGTCAACCCATAAATTTAGCTGCAATGATGATATTTATATGGCTGAGGCTGGAGGGAAAAGAAGATCGTCTTTACCCTACGGCATGGTGCTAACTATGGTTTTCAGGAGCCAAGGTGTTGTGATATTAGACAATGAACCTTCCAAGAATCTCAGGCATACTGATTACTACAGTTTGGCCACCTTGCATCGGATGGGATTTGTTAAGGTCAACGGGAAATGGGAAAGGAAAGGCAGCTTGGATGAGAGAGCCCCTGAACCTAGACCTTCTGCATCTTTTGAGGCTGGACCATCTGTGAGGGTTCCCTCTCTGCAGCCTAGCAGTCCTGTTCCTGCCCCTGCACCCACTCAGTTCATGTTCAGTCATCCATTTCATCAGTTGGTTTTTCAGACCTTCAATTGGAGCAACTCAAATGTTTACTTGCTGCTCAGAAGGATGAATTGAAGACTGAGTTTGATAATCAGTTTATGAATCTTAAAGAAACCCTTTATTCCCTGGATGATCGCATTGGCAAAATAGAATCAACTCTTAGTTCATCTGCGGATTCCTTAAGTAATGATCTGAAAAATATATTTGAAGAACTTAAAGATATCTGTGGAGATTCTGAGACCTACTCCAAATGCAATGCCGAGCTTCAAGATAAGATAATGACTGCATGTGCATTTTTTGACAGAAGATTGAAAGAATTTGTAGGGACTCAGAGTGAAGGGATGCAAAGGATTTTAGATCATTTAACAAGAATCATTAAACCAATTTGTAATTTTCATGTAATGAAGTCTAAGTGTTTTTTAACTTAATGAGATATGTTGTTTGATATTTGAAATGAAAGTTTAGTTTTTGATGTAATGAAAGTACAATTTCTTTGTAATACTTGACCTTTGATGAAATGAAATTTTTGATCTATCAATTTTATCTTTTGACTTAACTCTTCTTTATCTTTTTGTTGATTACAAAAAAGGGGGAGAAAGTTATGTCGTATATGCATTGATTAGTTATGCTTTGATTAGAGGAATTTAATTGAAGCTTATTTGATTGGTATCAAATTAGTTTGAATATGCATAAATAAGCTTATGTGAACACTGATATAATAGTGAAAATTGATATAAATGAATTCTAAGTATCAAACATGTAAAGCAAAAGGAGAGAACAATTATTCATTTGAACTTCATAGGGGAGCTACCTTATTCAGGGGGAGCTTACTTGTGAGGATCACTTCCTTGAAAATTTTAATTAAGTTTTTATAATCATCAAAAAGGGGAAGATTGTTGACCCAATTATTGATTTTGATGATTAATAAAGGAATTGAGTATATTTATTTGATTACTAATAGATTTGATAAGTGTTTCAGGGCTTAAAAATATTTGATTGATTTAAAGGCATTAAGAAACGTGTTTTGAATCAATTGCAAAATATAAGTTTCAAGGTTTCAGAGCCTAGAGTCGACACCTAGGAATTCTGGAGCCAACCCCATGGCCAGTCAAATATTCTTCTGATTTTTGATACGGTTCGGAGCCGACACCTAGAGTTTTGGAACCAACACCCAGAGTTTCGAAGTCGACACTTACAGTGTCTGAGCTGACTCCGATGCGGGGACAGAACGCTTGATTTTTGACTACCTCGGAGCCGACACTTACAGTCTTTTGGAGCCGACACCTGACCATGGCGAGCCGACACCTAACTTTTTTGGAGCCGACTCCTCGATGAACTCAAAACTTTCTATTTTTGATAAACAATTTGGAGCCGACACCTGAAAAGTTGGAGCCGACTCCAACCTATTTGGAACGAAATTTTAAAATGCCAGATCAGCTCTAACGGTAATATTTTCTTTTTACCTAACTTCTAACGGATATATTTTGTTTGGAAAAACTTTCCAGGTACATTCCAACGGCTAGTTTTCTCACCAAAAAGGATTAAAGGAAATCTATAAAAGGGGAGAATGCCCGTTTGAAAAAAAAAAAAAAAACAAAGGAAAAACAGAAAAAAGAGAGTGCTTTCAAATCAAAAATCCGTGAAGTCTTGAGCCTGAAATCAAAGAGAAAAGAGTTCAAACTCAAATCCTTCCACTCCAAAAAGCTCAAAGAGAAATCCAAGGCGCTCATATTGGAAAAATCGGAGGACTTCCAAAAGGAGGATAAAGCTCTGTTTTTGAGATTTTCCAACTTCTCATCTGCAATATTTGCAACGAATCAAAGCTGAGGCCTGATTCAACATCTTCAAAGAGAAGAGAAAAGAAAAAAGAAGAAAAGCTCAAATCCAATCTACTTCAAACAGGCTTTTCTAACCTTATTCCTTTATTTTGAATATTTGCTCATTTGAGGAGCTTTGTATTATTGAAAAAATATTATTCTTTCTTGTTTGTGCTAGTTCTATCAAGGGGATTGAACTAGTGGAGGTAGTATACCTCGGGTCAAGCTAAATTAGCTTGAGTTTAGGGTTTTATGCTGGTAAGCCCGAAAAACCGGCTGGGTTCGTTGTGATCCCTGGGAAACAATAAGTTTTGAGTTGTGATCTTGTAAAACAACTCGACTGTAATCAAGAGGATTATAGTGTGGACCCAAGTGGATCTTGGGAGTGGACGTAGGTGTTGATACACCGAACCACTATAAAACCTTTGTGTTTGCCGTGCTTTGATTATCTCTTTCTCTATCTCTTTGGTTGTGTTTAATATTCGCATTGCATTTAATTTCATCTATCTCCAAGCATATAGTTTTTAAAAGGTTAAAATTTTTAAAGAATCCAATTCACCCCCCCCCCCCCTCTTGGGTTGCCATCTGGGCCAACAAAGCTGATTTTAGACCATCAACCTTAGCTCTTTAGATCATCAATCAAAACTCTTTAGATAGGTCGAGCTGAATTAGCTTAGCTATTTAGGTCAACTAATTTAGCTCATTAACCATAACTCTTTAGATTAGCTAATTTCAAAATAGCAGTCGTAGCTTTTCATTTCTTTATAGCTATTTATGCAATAATATTTGTGCATTTGTAGTTATTTACAATTGTTATGTCTTGATTATTTACATTCTACTTCAAATTGAATGATGCATTAAATTATGTAATGCTAGAATGAAAGTCTTGTTATAGTTTTATTTAATTTTTAGCAACAAATTAGTAGTTTCAATGATTTATATTTTAGTCTTCACAAACATTTATATTCGACATAATAATCTTAAGAAGTCAGTGACTATATATATAGAACACTATTCCTATATATGTATAATTGACAAGAATTTATGAATAACAAGCATAAGTTCGATTGTCTTCGGATTTCCATATTATTAATCACAGCACTATAACCTTTAGACCCGTTTGAGAATTTGTAAGACTTAGTCTTGCAAATTCTCAAATTGTCCTGGTGGACAGTTTAAGAATATTTTTTGCGATATGTTAGTCTGCTATTAATCATCGTTGGTTGAGATTGCGGTTTGTATTTGCTCATACGTTCTCCTAGTGTGGCATATATGCCACACATTTAGGAGATATATGGGGAAATGCTGCTGAAATTTCAACGTAACCGATTGATGATAATTAATAGCAAAATAACATATCACAAAAAATATTCTTGAATGGGATAGGACCTTACCTTTTAGACATGGAGTGAAGATGGAATTAATTTAGGACACTTGAATGCTTGTGAAGTCTCATGATTAAACGGACCACCTTGCGGCTCGACCCGAACTCAAGCCCTAGCATTAGCCTGGCATGAACCTGTGCCTCGGTCCTTGCTAGCACGCCAAGGATCGTAGCCGTGGCTGGGCCTTGCAGGGTAGGGACCTTAGTTGTCTAAAAAAATTGGTTTAGTTATAAATTATTTAAATGGTTGTTATTAACCTTAGTTGTGTAAAAGAAATAATTTAGTTATATATTTAGTAATGCTAATATAGTTTTATAATGTGGTTTCCTTTAATGGTTTACCAGAAATTGTATAAGTCGGTCAAAAATGAGCGGGGCTCGCTCGTGGATGTATGCAAGATAAAAGATGGCTTGCTTAATCCAGATTTTCTGAATGGATTGGAAGATTTTATCGCATTTGCATGTAGCCAACCTGAATGGATGGATGGGCCTAGGATTAGGTGCCCATGCAACTATCACAGGTGTCAGAATAAAGCCTACATAGATGTTGAAACTGTTAAGGTGCATTTGTGTAAAAAGGGGTTTGTTCCTGATTACGATGTTTGGTACTGTCATGGTGAACCAGAGGAAATTCTAGTAGTTGTTACAAGCCAACAAGTGTCAATTCCCGTAGATGAACCATTTGTGAATTTAAACACATATGAAGAAATGGTGATAAATGCATCGGGTAATGAATTCAATCAGAATACATTTATGGAAGAACCAAATCCAGATGCACAGCAATTTTATGATATATTGCGTGCTGCAAATCAAGAATTGTATCATGGTTATGAGGGCCATTCCCAGTTGTCTACGGCTACTTGGTTGTTGAATATTAAGGCAGAACATTGATTATCAGAAAAGGCGTTCAATTCTGTAGCTGGGTTAATCAAGGAAATTTTGCCAAATGATAATGTTGTAGTAGACAATTTTTACTCAACGAAGAAGTTATTGCGTGGGCTTGGGCTCCCAGTTAATAAGATCGATTGTTGCTTGAACAATTGCATGATATATTGGGGTGAAGACTCCGAGCAGCGATGGTGTAAGATTTGTGGGCAATCGAGGTACAAAAATGGCGAAGGGGGAGCTAGTACAAGTAGGAGGAAAAGTGTGCCTTACAAGAGGATGCATTACTTTCCTCTTACTCATGCCTATAGAGATTACACAGATCTGAGGCTACAGCTGCTGATATGAGATGGCATGCCGAACATGAATCTAAAGAGGATGAAATGCGGCATCCGTCAGATTCAAAAGCTTGGAAGCATTTCAATAAAAATCATCCTGATTTTGCTGAAGATATAAGAAATGTGAGATTAGGTCTTTGTACCGATGGCTTCCAATAATTTGGTCAAGCGAGCCAACAATATTCATGTTGGCCTATGATACTGACTATATATAACCTTCCTCCATGAAAGTGCATGAAAGATTCTGCAATGTTTTTGACAGTTTTGGTTCCAGGACCATCAAATCCAAAGGAAAAGATTGATGTCTTCCTGCAACCGTTGGTGGCCGAATTGAAAATGTTGTGGGAAACAGGAGTCCTAGCCTACGACATTTCTATGAAATAAAATTTCATCATGAGAGCTGCTTTGATGTGGACAATAAGTGACTTCCCGGCAATGCAATGTTGTCTGATTGGAGCACTGCTGGATGTCTGGCATGCCCTCATTGCATGTATGATTCGGATGCATTTACATTGCAGAAGAGTGGTAAGCAGTTATAGTTTGATAATCATAGGAAGTTCTTGCCTCCAAATCATCCTTATAGGAGTAACTTGACCGCCTTTCGGAAGAACAAAGCTGTCACAAAATTCGCCGAACTGGTTAGGTCCGGCACAGATATATTTGATACTATAGAGCATTTGGGGTTGAGGTTGCTTGGGAACCCGATGCAGATAGAATAAATGGCCGTATATGTAAAGAACATAACTGGAAGAAGAGGAGTATATTTGGGATTTGCCGTATTGGAGCACAAATCTCATCCGGTACAACTTGGATATTATGCATATCGAGAAAAATTTCTTTGATAACATATTTAACACGGTGCTAAACATCCCGGGAAAAACCAAAGACACTGCAAAGTCAAGAGAAGAACTTAATCAGTATTGCAAAAGAGGTGATTTGAGGAGGAGTGCCAATGGGACCTATCCTAAAGCCTGTTACACTATTGACAGAAATTCACGAGAAGTTTTATATAATTGGCTTAGAGGGTTAAAATTTTCAGATTGTTATGCCTCAAATATCGATAGGTGTGTGGACATGCATAAGCTCAAGTTGTTCGGCATGAAGAGTCACGACTGTCATGTTTTCGTGCAACGGTTATTGCCTATAGCTTTTTGTGAGTTGATTTCACAACATGTCTGGAAGGCATTGACGGAGCTCAGCTTGTTCTTCAAGGAGTTATCTGCCTATGTCATTACTTCTGCATCCATGGCAAGGCTTGAGGAGGAAATTCCAATTATTTTATGCAAGCTGGAGCAAATATTTCCTTCCAGTTTTTTTGACTCAATGGAGCATTTACCGGTTCACTTGCCATACGAAGCGAGCATAGCTGGTCCCATGCAGTATCGCTGGATGTATCCTTTCGAGAGGTAAATATATACATCATTAAGACATGTTGACATTTCAAATATTATTTCATTGCGAGAAAATTGGTTAATTTTTTGTCTCAACTTTACATATAGGTACCTTAAGAAGCTAAAAAATAATGTGCGTAATAAGGCAATGGTTGAAGGTTCTATATGCAATGCACACTTGGTCGAAGAAATTTCAGCTTTTGCCTCGCATTACTTTGAGGGTCACGTCCACACGAGGATCCAAAATCTTGGTCGTAACGATGACGTATGTGTGGACGAAGGAGAACCTAATGACACTAGAATATCAATTTATAAAGGTATCGACCGTTCATTTGGGGGGCAGAAGTCAAGAAATCTTAGCGATATGGAGTATAATGCAGCACATTATTACATCCTAATGAACTGTAGAGAAGTCGATCCATATATTGAGTAAGTGTATACTTCAATGCTTAATTGGAACTTCTAATTTAAATTACAATATACCACAATATTTAATTGCTAACATAAGTTTTAATCCTTATCATCCCATAAGGATGTATTGTGATAGACAACGACAGATGAATCCCGACATCAGTCAAGTTGCAATTGGGCAGAAGTTAGAAACGGAGTTCGCTTACTGGTTTTATAAATTTGTGAGTAGTATCATTCAATCAATTTCAATAATGACTTTTATTTTTTGAATTGGTTGTGAATAGCTTATTAATTTATAGGTAAACGGTCCATGGTCCACAACCGATAATATTTTCATTAAATGTCTATCGCAATGGCCATTGAAGACCGTAACAACCTCTACTGGCTATTTTGTTAATGGGTACAAATTTTAGATTGAACGATTAGCAGCTTCAAGAGGCACGCAGAACTGGGGCGTGTGTGTTAAAGGAGAAAGTGTTGGAGCAAATATGCAGGATTATTACGGAAAGTTAGTAGAGGTGGTTGAAGTTGAATATCCTGGTTGGCCTATGAAACGAACCGTATTGTTTCGTTGCGATTGGTTCGATCCGACAATTCCTGTGGGCAAAAGGGTTCATAACGACTACAATTTGGTTGAAGTGAACCATCGACAAAGATTGCAGAAATATGAACCATTCATCCTTGCATCCCAAGCTCAGCAAGTGTTTTACTGCGGATATCCAAGTTTGCGCAACGACAAGCGAGATTGGTGGGCTATTTCTAAAATCGCCCCACGTTCAACAATCGTATTAGAGGAGAGTTCATCAAGTCAATCAGCCGAGTGCCCTGCATTTCAAGAGGATGAGATGGAAATGCATGCAATTGAGGATGACACAAGGGCTCCTGAAACATCACTTAGAGATCCAAATGGTGATGTCCAAGAAATTGCATATGCAAATGTTCGGTTTCCTTCCGATGATAATGAAACTGAATCGCAGTCTGATATGGCATCGGATGTTGAACCAACATTTCACGAAACAAATGACACCGATTAAACAAAGGTTTTTTTAATTCAACTTTATTTTATAAGTATTAAATTTTTACATAGTCAATCATTAATCGTAATTTAATTGCATGAATCTTTAGTATTTTCAGTATGACGGGCAGAGGTAGATCTACCGACGACATACGGAGTGAGCAGGGACGTAGCCCTGCTGCATCAGATCACATGAGCTTTGGAGATGGAGAGTTCGGATCTCCATACATCGCACAGCCTTCGACCTCTCTAGTAGTCGGCGGTGATCCTGCATTGGTATTACCATCCAGTCGATCGGCACATACCTCCGAGAGTTCTTCCACCATCGACCGCACCGTACTTCGACTGGATGCTCATGGGCTGTAAGTATATACTAATTAAAAATATATGTTTATGTTTTTAAGTCAATTACTTATAAACATGCATTTTTTTAACAGATTTATTGAGCAGCATCATGTATCGAGCCACATCAGCTCCGTATTTCAGAGGCGTGCAGATCCCAGTGGCTACGATTGGCGCCACATATCTGTGCCACGAGGGAGTTTTATTTTTTTGAGTTTCAGGTAAACTTATTAAATACAATTTATCACTGATATTAAATTTCTTAATCTTAATAAATTCTGAAACTAACTGTTTATTTTAATGCAGAAAAAGTTTACGTGGGACCCTGCCAGCCATGATGCCATTAGGGCAGCATGGGAGGCTCTTACGGGACGCCGATACTCCGTCATGCTTCATCATTGGAGGTCATCGGGTCAGCGTCCTGCGCATGTGCCAGAGGGTATTTGGCACGAGTGGCAGCAGGCCTGGCAGTCCGATGGCTGGCGCAGGAGGTCCGCATCAGCCAGCACGAACCGCCGATCCGAGAGGGGCGGTCCTGGCACGGGTCTCTCCCGCCACACTTCGGGCTCCATTTCGATTCAGGAGCATAGACGCCGTATGGTAAGAAAACATAAATAATTTAATTACTAATTTAGTTATTTACAAATATTTGCATTAATATCAATTTTTTATTGTTATAGTCTGAGCAGGAGGGCGGAGATCCTGGTGAGTTTCGTCTATTCAAGGTGACACACACCAGGAGGGACGGTTCCTGGGTCGATACGCGATCACGGAAGGTTGCGGTAAGAAATTAGCTTAATGTATTATCTGTTTAATTTCTAAAATTTTATTTAGAGAAATTTATTGATTCATTTATTGTTGATTTTATAATTCAAAGATACGAGTCGAGGAGCTTCGCTCCCAGGCATCGCAGGTCGACTCCACTGATGGGGAGACGCCCGTCGAACTCTCAGCAGAGGAGAGTCGACGTGTGTTTTTGGAGGCTGTTGGTGCCCATCCGCAAGACCGCAGGGTCTATGGTCTGGCACTAGAGCTTCTGCATATTTTTCCCATCAGGCCTCCAGCTCACGATATTCTGGTGATATTCCTGCCGAGCGTTTAGACGACATTCGGAGATCTATTACGGAGGAGGTTCGGCAGGACGTTCGTCAGGAGGTTCGGCAGGAGGTCGAGCACGAGTTCGAGCAGCGTATGCGAGGCCATCAGCAGAAGCTTGCAGACGTGCGAGATCAGATGCGTTAGTTGCAGGATATGGTTAGCCGCATGTCGCAGGGTCTACAGCCTCCACGTGATCGCTCGGATTCTTGATGTATTTTTTTTACTTTTTATATTTTGTACATGAAAACTTCAAAATTTTAATATATTAATTATTTTTGAAATTGAATGATTATTGTTTGGATCAATATGAGTGAAGAATGTTTCGATCAATATTTAAATGTAACGAAATTGTATTAACCATTTTAATTTTTAATATTTTATTTTTTAAAAAAAATTAATTAGCGATGCATTAGCGACTGAAATTGCATCGCTAATATTTTCAAAATATTATTAAATATTACGATGCAATGACCTGGCATCGCAATATTTTTTTAAAAAATTAATTAGCGACGCATTAGCGACTGAAATTGCGTCGCTAATATATCTAAAATATATTATTAAATATTATGACGCAATGTCCTGGCATTGCAATATTTTAAAAAAAATTAATTAGCAGCGCATTAACGACTCAAATTGCATCGCTAATATATCTAAAATATTATTATTAAATATTGTGATGCAATGACTGGCATCGCAATATTTTTAAAAAAATTAATTAGCGACGCATTAGCGACGCAAATTGCATCGCTATTATATCTAAAATATTATTATTAAATATTGCGACGTAACTAAATACGTCGCAATATTGCGACGCAATTAAATGCATCGTAATATTTAATAATATTATTAAATATTAAAAATTAGTTTTAAAATTAGCGACGCATTTAGGATGCGTTGCAATATTGCGACGCATTGGTGCGTCGCAGAGAGTCACTGTGAAGCGACGCAATTGCTACAAATTGAGATTGCGACGATTATCTGAGCGATGTCATCATTGCGTCGCTATTGCGTCGCAATAGCATGTTTAGCGACGCATTTGGGTGTCGCTATATTTTTGTTCTCTTGTAGTGTGACCGCTTTTCAAGATCATCTTCCTCATCTAGACGTTGCAGATTTCATGCCAATTAAGCTGCCGCTGATTGCATCTCAATCATATCTAGAAGATCACCTGCCTCATCTGAACGCCACAGATTTCATGCTGAATCCAGCTGCCGATGATTGCATCTAGAAGATCACCTTCCTCATCTGGACGCTGCAGATTTCATGCCAAATTTGACTAGGGCACCTTTTTTTTCTCTCTTTCCATACCTGTATTTTCTTGGACCCAAGTCTCTTGCTCTATAAAAGAGACCCTTTTGTATGAATGATATATCTTTTATTATTAATCAATCAATCCAAGTTTTGAGTTATTGTGATTTTTGTTTGTTGGTTCTCTGGTGCTCTTGTTTCCCTCGTCCTGCGCGTGCCAACATCCCAAGTCTCCAAGAGAAACCTTGGCCGCCCTCTCCTTTTCCTACTCCTTCCTTGTCTCTTTGCCTCTATTCTAAATTTTTCTATGATTCTTTAACCATTTGTATGGTGATCTTGCAGATCCCTCAGTAGCCACGAATCCAGGATTCAAGGCAATCGTCATCCAGGACAGCGGATATTTGGCCGCAGATCCGTAGGCTCAAGCCTTGGTCATCTAGGGCGCATCCGCCAGGCAGAGCAACCCCTTCAATACTTTGATCTTCCTCCTCTTTCCAGGTACACCCCTCTAATCTACTAGTAACTTTATTGTAGGAGAGCAAGCCCTACCGGAGCTTCTTAACCTCGGCGGTCCTTCTTCTTTATTTTTTTTAGGAACTATTTCGCATGCGGATTTACTTTGAATTTTTCTGAATCCCTCTTAGGTTATTACTTTGGGAGAATAATCAATTGCAATCATTAATCATTAAAAAAAATTACTTGCATGTGAATCGGTCCTGCATCAGTTTGGTATCAGAGCATAGTTAGGGCTTAATTTCAATTCACATTATTATTAGTATATTATCTATTAATTGAATTGTTTCTGCCTGCATACACATCAAAAAATTATAAAATTTATTTTTCTAGATTCATTATAATTTAAAGTATTTTTTATTATTTTCTAAGAATTTAATTCAATCTGTGAATTAATTGCATTCTGATTACTCATTAAAAAATATAAAAATTCTTGAGATTTTGTTAATCGAATTGTTTCTGGCTGCATACACATCAAAAAAAAATTATTACAAAATTTATTTCTCTGATTCGATATAATTGAAGGTATTTTTGTTAATTTTTGAGGATTTAATTCGATCTGTGAAAAAAAAATTCTGAGATTTATTGCTATTTATAGATTTCTGGATTAGAGTTTGTGTTTTACATGTCATTCATCTGTATTAAATTACTCTTAAGGGCTTTCATTGATGTCAGATAAGGGAGGGATTGAGACCCCTTCCTTGGCCCAAAACAACCACCCGTACATTCCGATCCCAAGCCTCTAATCTAAAACTGAGTAGCAACTTAATTGACATTTGCCCTAAAGGGCTAGGGACACCAACAGTCGATTTAGTGTACTAAAGGAGACTAGTACAAATCAATCTGGCGTGTACTCTGAAATTGGTGTCTAGAAGGGAGGTCAAATGTCAAACGACTTAAGTGGAGTGTTGGGGTTATTCTAATTAGGCACTTGCAATTTGCGGGACGAGCCTCCCCCCTTCTACCTGTCCTAACTGGTCAATTAAAGAGTTACTATTAGATTGGCTTGCATTAAGCCAAATCCTTTACTCTGGATGACTAAGTCTAGCATACCGTAGTCCGAGTTAATCTGAGTCTTGTATGCTTGATTGTGCTTGCATGTGCACTAGATCAAGAGAATTTTTCGTCCGTCACCACCTCCATTACAAGCTGAACCCATGGCTAATCAAAGCATTGATGATCACTTAAGGATCATCACTAAACAACTAGTCCAAATGACCCAAGACATCAAGCAATCTGAGGCTAGATTAGGGTCCAGGTTCGATCAAGTCGAAACTAGGTTGGGCATCCTAGAAGAAGCCCGTGAGCCCCACACTGAGTCTGATCATGAGACCCCACCTTATCCTAGGAGAGCCCAACAGCCTGACCTCTACATAAGGCCAAACCCTAGGAGACCACTTCGACCTGATCCAGTCCTAGATGTCCTCCCTAAGAGACCCAATCATGAGGCAGTAGACCAAGAAGAAAGAGCCCTTAGAAGTGTCAGACTTGAAGCACATACTTTCGATGGCTCTATGGACCCTAAGGACTACCTAGATTGGGAGGAAGGGATGGACCAGTTCTTTGACTGGTACGATATGTCTCAAGAGCGTAAGTTTAAGTTTGCCAAGCTCAAGTTAGTACGACGGACTAGGTTATACTGGACCACTTTAGAGCGAAGGAAATTATTAGACGGTAGAGACCCCATAGTCACCTGGCACGCCATGAAGGCTAGACTTAGGTCCAATTATGTCCCCACATCATATGAACAGAGTCTATTGGACCAGTGGTAGGGATTAATTCAGGGTAGTAAAACTGTGAATAAATACATTGCTACATTCCAAGAGTATACCATGAGGTGTAATATCGTTCAGTCTGAGGAAGTCACCCTATCAAAGTTTAGGTATGGCCTGAGAACATATTCAAAGAGAACTCTACCTAAGAAGGGTACACGATATAGAAGAAGCTTACCAAGTTGCTAAGGATTATGAACGTTTTCAGAGAAGGCCACCCTATCGTAGATCAGAGGCTACCAAGAGCCCTAGCCCATATCTAGGATCTAGCCAGGCCTATCCTAGTCATCCCAGACCTACCCAGTACTCAGACCCCCGCCAGACTTCCTAAGTTGACCCAACACTAGCCGACCCAGTACAAGCCGAATTGAGTTGAGTCGACCCCAGAATAGTACCCCTATACCCCAGAGAGAGGATAAGGGAAAATCTGTAGAGGTCCAAAGAAATTCCAACCCCCAGATCAAATGCTTTAGATACAACAAACTGGGACATATGATCAGCCAGTGCCCAGTCAGATCCCTTCATATAGATGAGTTACCTGAGACTGAATCCGAGTCCCTAGTTGAGCCTGAGGAAGAGGTCTATGAGGCTGATACCCATCTGATAAATGAGTACGATGGAGAGAAGGAAACATTTGAGTCTGAAGACCTACTAGGAGTGGTTAGATGTATCTTGACCCAGACTCAAACTAAGGACCAGAAAGATTGGCGTAGGACTAACATCCTACAGACTTTTGTTAAGATAGGGGATAAGGTGCTCAAGATCATAGTGGATAACGGGAGTTTTGTCAATGCTGTCTCTACCAATATAGTTAAGTCATTAGGATTGACCACAGTTTTCCATCCTAGTCCCTATAAGGTATCGTGGGTAGATTCTACCTCTATCCCAATCAAGTCCAGATGCCAAATACTAATCAAATTACAAAATTATGAGGAAAAGGTCTGGTGCGATGTAATTCCTATGGGTGTTAGTAGTATTATATTAGGTCGACCTTGGCTTTATGATCACAATGCCACCTTGTTTGGTCGATCCAACATATGCTCTTTTAAACACAATGGGAACAAGTATGTGATACATCCAACTCCACCTAGGGACCCGATCAAGAAAGGATCTAGCAACCTTAAGGATAGCAAGCCAAGAGTTAATCTGATTAAAGCTAAGGAATTAGAAAAGGACATCACTGAGGGTAATCCTATTTGGATTTTGACCACTAAAGAGATCTATGAATCAGTCCAAAAGGAACAACCCCCAGAAGTAATTGAGATCCTAGAGGAGTTTAAGGATGTCTTCCCTGAAGAATTGCCTGATCAGTTACCACCCCTGAGAAACATCCAACATGCCATTGACCTGATCCCAGGATACACCCTCCCAAACCTTCCCCATTAAAGGATGAACCCCACTGAGCATCAAGAACTACAAAACAAGTGGGAGAATTACTTAGGAAAGGTTTCATTAGGGAGATCTTAAGTTCTTGTGCAGTTCCTACACTATTAACCCCTAAGAAGGATGGTACCTGGAGAATGTGCATGGACAGTAGGGTCATCAACAAAATCACTATCAAGTATAGGTTCCCTATCCCCAGACTAGATGACATGTTGGACATGATGGCGGGTGCCACTATCTTTTCCAAAATAGACCTTAAGAGTGGCTACCATTAGGTTAGAATTAGACCAGGGGATGAGTGGAAGACTGCATTTAAGACTAGAGATGGTCTGTTTGAGTGGGTCGTGATGCCTTTTGGGCTGTCAAACGCACCTAGCACATTCATGAGAATCATGACCTAGGTCCTGAAAGAGTACACGAGAAAATTCTTATTTGTCTATTTTGATGATATATTAATTTATGGCAAGACCAAAGAGGACCGTCTTAACCATCTCAGATTAATCTGTCAGACCCTTAGAGAGAATAGCCTATATACAAACTTTAAGGAGTGTGATTTCATGACGCATAGGGTTATCTTTCTAGGTTTTGTGGTAACCCCAGAAGGTGTTTCAGCGGATCCTGAAAAGGTTAGGTCGGTCGTAGAGTGGCCGGTACCCATGAACATCCACGATGTCTGCAGCTTCCATGGCCTAGCAACCTTTTACAGGAGATTCATTAGGGGATTTAGCACCATCATCGCACCCATCACTAATTGTATTAGGAAGGGTAATTTTGAGTGGACTAAGTTAGCTAATAAGGCCTTCCTAGAGCTTAAGGATAGGATGACTCATGCACCCATACTTAGACTTCCAGACTTTTCTAAGGTGTTTGAGGTTGCGTGCGACGCATCGGGAGTAGGCATAGGTGGAGTGTTAAGCCAAGAAAATTACCCCATAGCTTTCTTTAGTGAAAAACTAAATGAAGCTAAACTTAGATATTTCACCTATGATAAGAATTCTATGTTGTAGTACAAGCTCTTAAGTATTGGAGACATTACTTACTACCGTAGGAGTTTGTCTTATTTTCTGATCATGAGGCACTCCGATTTCTGAACTCCCAAAAAAGCTAAATTCTAGGCATGGCAAATGGGTTGAATACATTCAGGCATACACTTTTGTCCTGAAACACTGTGCTAGTATAGAAAATAAGGTAGCAGACGCCTTAAGCCGTAAGTCTTTGTTGTTGAGTATTGTTAGCACCGAAGTTATAGGATTCGACTGGATAAAAGATGAGTATAAGACCTGTCATGACTTTGGTGAAATTTATAAGATCCTTCAGCTAGGGCCATCTAGTACCAGTGGAGATTATACCATCCAGGATGGTTACCTTTTTAGGGGCAATAGACTTTGTATCCCTAGGACGTCACTTAGAGAATTCCTAGTCTGGGAAACGCATGCTGGGGGATTAGCTAGTCATTTTAGAAGAGATAAGACTATTCTAGCGATAGAGGACCAATTTTACTGGCCATGATTAAAAAGGCTCGTTGCCCTGATAATAGCCCGATATCGAACTTGTGCCGTGGCAAAACAGCAGAAGCAGAACACCGGTCTATATACTCCTTTTTCAGTGCCTGATCATCCTTGGCAAGACCTCAGTATGGACTTCATTCTAGGATTACCTAAAACCCAGAAGAAGCACGACTCCATCTTTGTAGTGGTCGATAGGTTCTCTAAGATGGCTCATTTCATCCCTTGTTCGCAAACCTTTGACGCGTCTAGGGTAACCCGACTTTTCTTAGACAGTGTGGTCAAGCTCCATGGCCTACCTAAGACCATTGTTTTGATAGGGATGTTAGGTTCACCAGCTACTTTTGGAAAATGCTATGGCATCTGTTAGGGACCAAACTTAATTTTTCCACAACCTTTCAACCCCAAACGGATGGACAAATTGAAGTGGTGAACCGTAGTCTAGGAAACCTTCTTAGGTGCCTTGTAGGCGAACACCTAAGGATGTGGATTTATTACTGCCCCATGCAGAGTTCACCTACAATAGCTCAATGAACAGGTCCACGGGCAAGAGTCCATTTGAGATAGTCCATGGGTACAAGCCTAATCGTCCACTTGATCTAATTCCTTTACCCCTCCACACACGAGTCTTAGAGTCCGCACAAGCATTTGCACAGCATATCAAAGACTTACATAAGGACATTAGCCAGAAAATAAATCTAAGTAATGAAACTTATAAAAGGCTGGCTAACTCCCGAAGAAGAGCCAAAGAGTTCGGTGTAGGGGATTATGTCATGGTTAGGCTTAGGCCTGAACGGTTCCCACCAGGACCGTTAAGAAACTTCACGCTTGCGGAGCTGGTCCCTTTAAAATAATAGAGAAGGTAGGACCCAATGCCTATGTGCTAGATCTGCCCTCGGATTGGGGCATTAGCTCTACCTTCAATATTGCAGACCTAGTAGAATATAGGGAACCGGCAGTGATTCCTAGTGAGTACTTTGAACCTAACCCTCCTTTCATGAGCAACCTACCCAAGAGTGTCCACCACCAATTTTACCTGAGCGAGGAGAGCGGATCGAGCGTATCCTAGATGATCAAGCCATTACGACCCGGAACGCGGTTATCAACGCTACCTGGTCCGATGGCAGGGTCGCCTGAATCTGATAATTCATGGATTACTCGAGAGGACTTGCAACACCTTGACTCAAACCTACTAGAGAGATACCAGAGCCATAATAACCCATACTCGGTGGGTCGAGTTCTTCCCATCCCGGGGAATTGGTGAGGGCACTAGAATCAAGCAGAGGATTCTTAACCCTTTGTGGATATCTGATTAGTTATGATTCAAGTCTTGAGTTGGGAAATAAAGTTTAGTTTGTTTTGAGTCACATCCCGTTCATTTTATTCTAAATTAGGTCCTATCCAGTTCAGTTTATTTTAATGTGAGTCCTATAGTAAGTTCATCAGCTTACAAGAAGAGAATCAGTATTGGAGCAGAAGACAAGGCCATCACAGTCAGACAGAGCAGTTGCTAAATTCAAGTTGGTGTTACACCTACTTTAAGCAGCCCACATGCCACCTAGCAGAGCAAGCAACCTTCCCGATCTGGATGATCATTTTCCTCATCTGGCCGATGCCGATTTCATGCCAAATCAAGCTGCCGCCAATTGCATCTGACCGCTTTCCAAGATCACCTTCCTCATCTAGACATTGCAGATTTCATGCTAAATTAAGCTGCCGCTGATTGCATCTCAATCATATCTAGAAGATCACCTGCCTCATCTGGATGCCACAGATTTCATGCTGAATCTAGCTACCACTGATTGCATCTAGAAGATCACCTTTTCATCTGGACGCTACAGATTTCATGCCAAATTTGACTAAGGCACCTTTTTTTTTCTCTCTTTACATACCTGTATTTTCTTGGATCCCAAGTCTCTTGCTCTATAAAAGAGACCCTCTTGTATGAATGATGGATCTTTTATTATTAATCAATCAATCCAAGTTTTGAGTTATTGCGATTTTTGTTTGTTGGTTCTCTGGTGCTCTTGTTTCCCTCGTCCTACGCGTGCCAACATCCCAAGTCTCCAAGAGAAACCTTGGCCGCCCTCTCCTTTTCTCTACTCCTTCCTTGTCTCTTTGCCTCTATTCTAAATTTTTCTATGATTCTTTAACCCTTGTATGGTGATCTTGCAGATCCCTCAGTAGCCACAAATTCAGGATTTAAGGCGATCGTCATTCAGGATAGCAGATACTTGACCGCAGATCCGTGGGCTCAAGGCTTGGTCATCTAGGGCGCATCCGCCAGGCAGAGCAACCCTTTCAACACTTTGATCTTCCCCCTCTTGCCAAGTACTCCCCTCTAATCTACTAGTAACTTTATTGTAGGAGAGCAAGCCCTACCGGGGCTTCTTAGCTTTGGCAGTCTTTCTTTATTTTTTTTAGGAACTGTTTCGCGTGCGGATTTACTGTGAATTTTTCTGAATCCCTTTTAGACTATTACTTTGGAAGAATAATCAACTGCAATCATTAATTATTAAAAAAATAAAAAAATTATTTACATATGAATCGGTTTTGTATCACAGTGATTTATGTAACGACATGGGCCGGGCCTGTTTCGTTTCAAGAAGGACAAGGTTGGCCCGGGTTGTTACAATTTGGCGTCAGCATAACCTTTTTTTTTCTTCATTTCCTTTTTCACCCCTCCATTCACTCCAATCTAAACAAACCCTTAAACGGATTAATAAGAGCAAGGTGAGATTCCGAGTGCAGTGCAAAAGGTGGCTCCACACACTCGGGTCGCCCGCTAACTTTCGTGCATTCGAGTCAGATATTACAAAGGGTCAATCGAACCTTTGTATGACTTGAACCGGCTGTGGACGGTGGGAGGTTGGGTCCGGCGATAACTTGGCCGGCCGTGGAGCCGGCAGCGGTGGATCTGGGCGCCGGTTAGCTAGTTTTTGTCGTGAGCTTCAACCGTCCCCTGTTTTTAGGTATTTCAGCCTTCGCGGCTGTGGGTGCCAGCCGGAGTTCGCACAAGGGCTGACCGGACTTGAAGCCGGCTGTGGCCGGCGGCGGGGAGGAGTCCGATGATGTCTAGACCGACCACAAGCCAGCAATGGAAGAGCTTAGGTGGCTGGTTAACGGCTGGAAGGGTGCTTCGTACGGCCGTGGGAGGGGCTGATCCAAGGCATGAGTGGATCAGCCTCTAGTTTGGAATAAACTCCAACTATGGCCGGAGATGGGTGGGTCCCCGCCGGTACCATGGCCGGCCGGGGACCAGCTGGGCAGACGGCCCCGTGATTGTTGGCTGGCGTCTTCGAAGGAGGAAGAAGGCTCTGAGGAGTCTTCTGGTGGACCCACCAAGGCATTATGGCCCGGCCTGTTAACAGGCCAAGTTTGGGGGAAACGGTTCACCCTTTTGGATTTGACCCGATGGAAGTTATGAACTATTATGAAATTTATGAGGCAATTTTTGTTATGTAGGTGCGTGGATCCCTAAGCTACATTTTTGGAATTAGTGAGTTGAGATAAGTAGACTAAATATACATTAGTCAAATTAATACTTATTTATAATTTTTGGTCAATAACATTTAATGAAAAATATTTCATTATTGAAAATGCTCAGCAATGTGCATATTTGGTTAATATTTTTAATTCTGTTACTGTTATTATTAGCATTACTTGTTAAAATTATGAATTTCTTGATAGCATAGTTGATACTAAATTAAATAGTTATTACTTATATTTGCATAACATTTAATTATAAAATTGAATATTAATTTTTTTAAAAAATTAATTACTATTTTGGTGGCATTGATAATATTATAATAATAGAAAAATAAATACGTTCATAAGATGATAATAATATTAATAATAATAAATAAATAAAATAATGGAAACTACTTGACCAAATGTATAAACTTTAATTGACAATTAAAGAATGAATAATAAAAGCTTAATAAGATATGAATTCTCGATATGCTATATAATAATATTCTTGATCACTTGATGATATATAGATACTGGGACCTATTTCTACAAAGAATATATGTGGAGGATATACCCCTATTTACAAGGTTAAATGTGGTACTCTGGGTAAATGTGAATATAGTCTTTGACTATGGAGAATAAAGTAGTGATGATAAAAAAAACTGATGATACGGTACTATTAACAAAACGTGAAAATCATTGAAGCTATATATTATACAATATGATGTCGCAGAACCTAAAATTTTTCTTAGATTTGAATAAATTTATTAGTACACATATGTATATTCCAAAAATATCAATTCCCTAGTTATTTGTATATTTAGATAATCTACTTATGATGATTTGTTAACTCTTTCAATTTTTTTTTTTTTTAGATACAAGAAACTGAAGTCAGGGATATGCAGCACCTATCAGATTATTTCTCTAGTTTCTCTAGTTTCTTTTAAATTGCAGTGAACTTTATTTGATTAAAGCCTTTCAACTAAAGGTTTCTCATATTTAATTGTATAATATTTTGTTATGATTAACTTAAATTTTAGTTGTTTAGTTTTATGTGTTTCAGGCGCCTTGCCTACTTTTTTTTTTTTGGTACAAACGGTGATCACACCACTCTAGGGTGACTCAAACCCAAACTATCATAATACAAAAGAAGGTTCAAAACTGGAGGACAAAATCACCAGGCTTCCAGCACCAGAAACCAGAATGGTCAGCCACCCTAGCGGCGATCCAATCAGCCGCTAAGTTGGCTTCTCTGAAAATATGTCTGATCTGTATACTATGAACCCCGTAGATGATGGAACGAATATCGGAGATCAACGGGTTGGACGGCAGCTGATTGCACTGATCCTGACGGAGCCACTGAATCACCGTGAGGGCATCACCCTCGAGGATAATACGACGGGCGCCAAGACAGCGAATAGCACAGGCAACACCCACCCAAGCGACATAAAGCTCCGCAAGTGGCATAGAGGAATCGAGGAGACCAAATCCGCCAGCAGAAATCAGAGTTCCATCAGAACTCCGAATGACATAACCCGCTCCAGCAGATCTACCACGAACACTCCCATCAAAGTTGATTTTGACAAACCCTGGAGGCGGGGGTTTCCAAGAAATAAAGACCGTTCTCCGGTGCACTGCCGAGACAGCATGGGAATCCCAGTGGCCAGGGCTGTCGAAATTACAAGCCAAACAATGGGACGTGTACTCAGTAGATAAGGACAAGGCAATCCGCACAACCCTGAATGACGGAGTTGGCTCCTGGGTAAAGACAATCCGGTTCCGAGATAACCAGATTTGGTAAGCAATGTAAGCCCTTGTCGAGCCCTGCTTGCAGCTGCCTCTCCTAATATCCTGCCTGATCAAGTCAAGAAAGGATAGACAAAGAGAAGATGAAGCAACAACCCAAGGCCGGTCGTTAGCAATCTCCCAAATATGCCTAGCTCTAAGACAAGTGAAGATGGCATGATCCACCGACTCCTCGTCAAGGCCACATATCGGACACATAGGCTGAATCCCCAGGCCACGTCTAGAAAGCACGGAGCAAGTAGGAAGATAATTCCGTGCAACCTTCCATAGAAAGAGACGAACCCTGGGGTGAATGGGAAAGCGCCAAATCCAAGCCAAATCAAGTAGCGGGCGGGAAGGAGCTCTATAAATCTGGATAATGTCCCTGATAGGAGCGCGCGGCAGATAGGATCGCCTCCAAACCCTAATGTCGGAGGAATGACCCGGGGAAAGAGGGATAGCAGCTATACGACGCATAAGCTCCTCCCCAAAGTAACGGGACAACAGGGGTAGACCAGGAAGAATGATCGTGAGCCGTGAGATCACTCACATGCATGCCAGGAGGAATGTCAGTGCTGACAAACGTAGGCCATCGGGACAAAGGAAGATCAGCGATCCACGAATCAGAAGTAACATCCACGGAAACACCATTACCCAGAATCCAGGAGATGCTGTGAAGGATGGTCGGAGCATGAATGCAAAACCTCTTTCCAGAAGAATGATTGACCCCGAGCAGGCTGCAGGTTAGAGGTGGAAGACCAATCCCCATACTTGGCATGCATAAAAGAACTCCACATACAGTGTGGATCAAGCAAAAATCGAGTAGCGTGCCTAGCAATCAAGGCCTCCCTCCAAACAGTAAGGGACTGGATCCCAAGACCTCCCTCAGAAATTGGCAAACAAACACAGTCCGAGGCTAATAGATGAACACCATGACCATCCTGAGATGAACCCCAGAGAAAATCTCTAAAGTAATGCTCAATCTTCCTTAGACAGGTCAATGGGACAGCAGCATTAGACAAGAGATAGAGAGGAAGAGATGTGAGCACCGATCGAATAAGAGTAATCCTCGCCATCATAGAAAGCCCAGTGACCTCCCACCCCTCAAGCCGATCACGGATCCTCAGCTCGAGCTTACTAAAATCCGAGATCCTAGGCCTTCTGCCAGTAATAGGAATACCCAGATAAGAGAGGCAATCCGACTACAAAGAGATCCCCATGATCTACTTAATAGTCCCCAAAATAGAAGAAGACACCCTCGGACTAAAGCAAATCACAGACTTAGAAGTGCTAACTTTCTGACCAGAGGCAGAGCAGTAGATCTGAAGAATAGAAGCAAACCTGGCCGCATTGGCCACAGTAGCCCTGCCCAGGAAGATGCAGTTATCAGCAAAGAGCAAATGAGAAATCCCAGGTCCCTAAGGACCAGCCCGATAAGGGTCAAGAACAGAATCCTGCTGAGCTTGACGAAGAGCCCGAGATAAAGCATCAGCCGATATAACAAACAGAAATGGGGAAAGAGGACATCCCTGTCTCAACCCAACCTCAGAATGAAAGTAATCAGTCCGGTCTCCATTGATGGGGATGGAGAAAGACGGACGCTGAATACAGGCCATGATCCAATCTATAAACAGCTGCTGAAACCCAAATTCCTGAAGAGAGTAAAAATCCCAATTCACTCTATCATAGGCCCTCTCCATATCCAGCTTAATAGCCATAAGCCCCTGACGGCCAGAAGCATGACGAAGGTCATGCATGAACTCCTGAGCAAGTAAGGCATTATCAGTAATACTGTGCCCTCTGAGGAAAGCCCTCTGCTTCGGAGAAATGAGGCGAGGAATAACCCAATACATCCTAGAGACCAGGAGACGAGCACAAACCTTGTATAAGGTAGTGCATAAACTAATGGGCCGGAAGTGCTGGGGGCTCGAAGCATCTGGTCTCTTAGGAACCAAGGTAATGAAAGTGCGATTCCACTCAGAGGGGATAGATTTGCGATGGAAGACGAGCTGGATCGCCTGAACTAAGTCCTCTCTCAGAATATCCCAATAATGACGAAAGAAAAATGGAGGAAAGCCATCCGGTCCAAGGGCCTTATCCGCACCAAGCTCCCACAACGCCAACCGAATATCCTATGAGGTAATGGGCTGAATCAGAGAGTCATTCTCAGCCGCAGTAACAGTATTAGTAGACAGAATAGGGTGAACTGGGACCCCATCACCAGCCTGCTCAGTCCACCTGCTATGAAAGAAATTAAGAAACTGAGCCCAAATCACCTGAACATCATCCTGGAGCCGACCCTCCTCATTAGCTATATGTCTAATACGGTTCCCTGCCCTGTGTTTCTGAGTGGCCTGATGAAAAAATCTAGTATTATAGTCCCCTTCCAGAATCCACTGAATACGGGACCGCTGTCTCCAGAAAGTCTCTTGCTGCAACAGAAGGGAATGGTGGAACGCCAAGCTAGATCGCAAGGAAGAAAGGTCGTCAAAAGAAAGAGAACCCTCCAAGTCCTCTTTAGCCTGGAGCGAAGAGATGGTAGACTCAACCTGCTCCACCTGTCTATCAATATCCCCAACCTCCAGTCTATGCCAGCTAGAAAGGCGGCGTCTGGCAAGGGCAAGACGTCTGGAGAGCTGATAAATAGCATTACCTCTAACAGGTAACCGCCAAACCTGAGAGATGATAGCGCGAGCAGCATGATAAGAGGTCCAAAACTTCTCAAATCTGAACTGCCTATGCCGCTGAGAGGTGATATCAGTAGAGATAAAGACAGGACAGTGGTCCGAGACAATTCTAGGCAAGTGAGTGATAGTGACAGAAAGATAAAGCTGGAGCCAACTAGAAGAGGCCAAGGCCCTGTCCAATCTATCCCAGACTCTAGCTGAACACTGTCGGTTATTGCACCATGTGAACTGCGGTCCCTGAAACCCCAAATCCAAAAGACCAGCATATGAAATAAAGTTCCTGAACTCAGCACGGCCCACAGAGCCAAAAGAAGCCCGGCCTCCTCCCTACTCAGTAGCACCCAAAATACAATTAAAGTCTCCAGCAATGAGGGAGGGAAACCCCTGGTTAAGAAGAGACCGAATCTCAGACCAAAGCACCCGATGCTCTCGGAAATCAGTGCTGGCATAAACACCCGAAAGAAGCCAAGGTCTAGCACTACCCTCAGAAATGACCAAGACAACCTGCTGCCCACAGTTATGGAAAGCATCCACTTTGATACTCTCGTCCCTCCATAAAGCAACAATGCCCCCCGAAAGACCATTGGACTCAACAGCATACGAAACCCAAGCTCGTGCGATCTGTCTCCGAAAACGGGCCAGACTAGCCCCAGAAAGCCGAGTCTCCAACAATATACAAATATCAAAAGAATGAAGCTGCATAAGCCTCCCAAATGAGGAGCGAAACGATGGTTTCAATGCTCCTCTCACATTCCATATGAGAATCTTCATTGTGATACTGGATTGGGGAGATCCCCGACTATCACCCCTGACATCTCCACAAAACATCCAAATTTCCCAAGCCTTTGCAATGAATAGCCCGGTCAGATTCCATCAAAACCTCCGTAACACCTGGGATCACCTCAGTGCAACCCAGGGATCCTGTATCAGCACAATCAACTGTCCGGACGGAGTCCATCAAAACAGCCGAGTCAGACAACTGAATGGCCTGCTTCAGCTGATGAACAGCTGATTCATGAGTGCCAGAGTCCAAGAGGGTCGGAGATTTAGCTCAGAAGCTGTCCCCGATGGGGGCCCTACCCGACCCCGGGCCTTCTTAGCCCCAGGGCCTGACTGGACCGAAGACCCCTAGCCAACCACCGATGAAGCGGCAAACGTAAAAGGTTGCCTTATCCCCAGCTCTACTGATAAGAGAGGCTTTACCTTTAACTTTGGAAGATCGGGATGGCATCCTTATGGAAACGGGCTCCACTGGTCGGGCCCGCTTGGAGGGACCCGAGACTGAGTCCTTGCTAGTACAAATCTCAAGGGCCAATTTTGGAAAATTAGTGGCCTTATCACATTCAGACATTTTGGAATCAGCCTTAGGAGAGTTTCAGACAGAATAACCTCCTCGGCTGATTCCTGAAACTTGGCTACAGTGCCAACCGACATGCTTGAAGACCTCCTGGGATCAGCCCGGTTTTCATTAGCAAACGCAACAGGCACTGAAACCAGTGAAGATCCCTCTGCTGGAAGCTGCACCCCAAGCTCCCGAGTGATCTCCTCAACTAACTCATCGTCCGCCGACACATTCCTACCAACCACCTTGCCAGGAGACAGCACCGAAGAGCCAGAGGAAGGAAGCCGACGCCGAGCGATCTTCTTTGGGATAGACCAGCCGTCCTTAGAGACAGTGGAAGAACCAGGGGATAGCCGATCACCCACCGACACTGGAATCAGCGCCGGAGGAGGCCGACGATGCCGGACTGCTGCCATCTATGGCCCAAACGATGGAGCAACCGCAGAAGAAGACCTCTCCCCCTCTTGCTTGCAAGGACTGGTGAGGTGCAGCGAAGCACACCGGTCACAGATGCCTTCCACGTTCTCAAAGGAGAACTGCTGCCAGAATGGGACACCGATTCCACGAACCCTGGCCCCTGGCCGGAGAGGAAGACCCAGATCCACTCGAACGCAAGCCCACGCAAAACCACCACGTTTCCGGGCTCTTGTCGACTCGTCGGAGTATAAAAATCCCCAGCCACCGAGAGGATGGAGGAGAGAATGTCGTCCGCCCAGAATTCCAATGGAAGCAGGGGAAGCCGAACCCAGACCAGCACTTGCAGCAAAGTATCTTCCGCTGGAATAAATTTCGGCACCCAATCGGCCATGGCTAGAACCTACCCGTTAATCACCCATGGCCTCTCCAGCAATCGAGTTTTGGATTGAGAATCAGGAAGACGGATCAGGTAGTGCTTATGGGCCAAAGGAACCATCTCGATCTCTCCCGGCAAACCAGAGCGGTGCAGTTCTCTGACGATCGCCTTCGGCGGCACCCACCGAGAGAGAGAAGCCCAGCACCGCCTTCACGCCCCAAGCATTGACCTCATTCTCCAGCGAACTGACCGGAACTTGGATAATGTCCGGGAATAGACGGATCAATTCCTCCACCTCCGCTGGGGAAGGAGAAGGAGAATCCCAGCCGTAGCAACCCAAGGAAGGACGACTCCACAGACTGCCCGTCTTCGACGAATCCTTTGGATTAGCAGGACCAAAGGCAAAAGAGGGCGCCATGCCGGCTGGAGCTTGCAAAGCAGACACCACTCGATCAACACCGGAACCCACCTCCTTCTTCCCGGAGCCACTCTCGAAGATAACCCCATCCGAGGCCATAGCAGAGGAGGGGATGACAGAAGGAACAGTTCGACGGAGGCACAGCCGGAGAAGACGCAGATCACCGAAAATCGGGGAAGACAAAGGCAGAAACACGAATCTTAAAGACCACCTAAAAAACAGAACCAGAACCCTCGTTCAACTTCCGTAATTGCGCCTTGCCTACTTGCATGCAACGGATTGTCATAATCAAGATCCAATCTTTGAGGCATGGGAAACTTGAATAGGATGGCTGCCATAAAAGAAAATCTTTCTCTAAATAAAGTTTTCCTTGTGTTGGTATCCATTTTTGCTATATATTTTTACAAAATTAGTTGACTAAATCATCTCACCTCAATTTCTATAACTCTCCTTCACCCTCAATTTTGGTCTCTTCGCCTCCTTTCCTATCGCTAGTGCTCTCATCAACATGTCCTCCAAATGCTAATCCCACTTCCTTTTGGCCAAGCCATCGGTGATAACCTCTCGCAAAGCTTGACATCTATGATAGCCTCGTTATGGACATGGCTTCCAAACACTAGGTTATATTTGATAAAATACTAAAGAGAAATATAGTCTTGTGAAGTACTTACAATTCTCAATTTGCATCTTTTGAAATATAGATATATACAGTGCTTCCTTTTAAGATATAATAATTTTAAGTGCATGAAGTGAAATAATGTTCAATTATATACGGATATAACTAGGCATATGCCCATGAAATGGACAAGCACAGATATGATTATTAATTATTTATCAATATGTTTTTATAGATATGTCATAAAATATAAGAATATAATCATTTGATTGCATAGACTTAGCATAGAACCAATTGAAATTTATTTATTATTTTTATTAAAATTAAAATAAAATTTAGTCAATAATTTCTATATTATTAATTTTTTATTAAAAAATAAATTTTACCTTGAAAAATCATAATATTTCCCTTGAGTTACTGATATCTCGATTTAATTTCACATTTAAATAATAGTTAAAAGCATAATAAAAGCTCTTTACTAAATTTTAATCTTACCTTGTAAAAAATGCAATAAACTCCTTGAGTTCTTGAGATATCAATTTAATGATGCCTCATTTTTCCGTTTAATTTGACATTTAAATAAAATTTAACCTCATCTTGGAAATATATAGTACATTCTTTGAATTTCCAATCTCACAATTTAGTGATGCCTTATTTTCATATTTAAATTATATTTAAAAGTATATTAAAGATATATAATTGTAATAGAGCTGAACGAAGAAAAAAAGATTCATATAGCTAATACTAGCTTGAGATTGAGGCTTTATTTTTTTATATATAATAAAAGATCTATAGCCAAACTTTAATGACTTAAATAACATTTAAGTCACATGATCTAATAACGAGTAGTTAACTTTTCTTTAAAAAATCACTAGATTTATCAAATTCCAAATGTTCGATTTAGAGATGCCTTGTTTCACGTAACTTCATTTTGAAAAAAAAAATATAATAAATTCATCAAATTCCCAATATCTTAATTTACCATTATTTTTGTTGGAATTAAAAACTTAGACATTGCTAAAATATATCATAGATAATAAATATTAGTCAAGATAGCAAGACTAAATTTAGAAAAAAAAAAGGGAACATGCTTTGATCGAGATATGTATTACACTGTTATAAGAATTAATTTTGTCCCTTTACATAAGTTGTCACCAAAGTATAATGATCCAACTCAATTATGCTTTTACTACGAGCATAATCATGAAAATACAATCCAAAAATTCTTTCAAATACCAAAATAATCAGGAATGAAGAAAAATTAATAATATATAGTAGAATTTTTGAAATGATAAGAAGATAGAGAATTATTATATCTTAGCCTTTGAACCTTGAGTCTATTTGCAAGCTTGGTCCAATGGTCTTTTGCGTGAAGATCATGCGCATGAGAGCCTCGAGCTCTAGCAAAACTTTTCTTCTTAACAATATTTTCCCTGAACCATGTGCGCTTGTCCTCAGCGACTATGATTTCCACCAAATATGCCCCTTTAAAGCCCCCCATTTTTTTCTTTTAAACCAATTCCAGCATGACCATATGTGAATCAGGCTAGGTTAGTGATTTTAAAACTTTTTTAACATTTTTAATTCGACAATCCCTTATAAAAGTTTTATAATTTTAAAAGTACAGAATTAAATAGCATAAAAATTTTAAAAGCTATTAAAATTAAACAACATAAATTTTTGAACTTCTTATATTGTGCAATAGGTAAGGCATCCAATAAACCTGAACCCTACTTAGTGTTAATTGTATCCATCTAAATGAACCATAGTGGATTAAATCTTGAATTAAGATCTTATCTTAGACTTGTTCATATTACATACAGTACTAATCTATTAAATATACATGATCATGGTATATTAAAAGCATTGCATTTAGTATCATGAGAGTATGATAAGTTTAGCAAAATCATTAACCAAACCCTTTGGCGCAATCTTATATGATAATTCTTATATAGGCAAATCCTTCAAGAATATTTGTGACTTAATACCTTGCTAATAATTATAATTTTCCACTTTGTAAAAGTACTTATTATAGGAATGGAAGGAGATATTTCTTCAAAATTTATGCTTAGCACAAATATTTAATCAGCTTTGTTCCTGCCACATTGAATCTTTGTTATTGGACTTTTTATAGAGGTTAGGTATCAACAGCTTATGATTAAATAATTGGTTTAAGCCTCCTTCACCTCAATGATTCTTAAACTTTGGTCCTAGATAATTTCTTGATCAACTAATTAATCTACCAATCTCTTCTTTTGCTTGATTATTTCAAGGAAATTGCATCATTCTTTTTATATTGTACTATGCATTTATGATGAAGTTGGATACATTAGTTTATCTTTTTATTAGAGCTCTTTTGATTAATCAGTTCAATTATGACCTTATTGTTGCAATGGATTGAAATAGCTAGGATTGGCTTATGTACTATAAGTAACTTTGTCATATTATTTTTAATCCTCTTTGTCTTAACATAGATTGTATTTAGAGCTATTAACTTAGCCTTTTTTTGATAGTCTGAGATATAAAAAATTACCTAAATGAACCTTAAAATAGCTATTTACCATTGAGAAGAAAAAATATCCAATGATTGATGTAAGATCCATAAAGTCAGCAACCCAGAAGAGAAAGTTTTAGAATTCTTTTAAAATATTAAAATACCATTTCTAAAGCAATCTAGTGGATAGATCGGGATTTTGGGGGTACTTATGCTTGCTGCAGTAGAGACAATATTAGTTCTTAGTCTTATTTACTAGATATAGGAGAAATCTAATGATTTGGAATTGTTTTAATTGATCAATTACGACCCTGATTTTTGTACATGAATAATAGGACCATATGGAGTGGACATAAATTGTTGATCAGATAATCAAAATAGAACCAACATTTCTTGCTTTGGAAGGCTTAAGTTCTAATCAGTTTACGCAGCTGTGCCACCATTCTCATAGCCGACATTGGCATGATCCTCCATCTTCTTCTAAGAAATGTTCAAATCAAATCGCCGTTTGTTTAGAGGGAGACAGGACTATTATTATAATTACTAGTTATAGTGCATCATTTCACCAAGGAGGAATGTTAAGTGGCCAGTTTGAGCCAACAGCCAGTGGAATTCCATTATATCACACGCTAGCTGTCTTTGATATGAACTGCTGGATGGACGTCCTATTAGGCCAAGTTCATCCCTTCAACCCATTCGGAGAAAAGATTCCTTCCCTTCAGTTCGTTGTTGAACCAGTACGTAAGGAATCATCTCACCTCAATGCTTGTCCTCTCATTTTTCCGACATCTTTTGACCAAAGAATTCCCTTTAGAAGTCATTAATTAGCATGGAAATGAAAAATAAATACGGACAAATAAATACAGCAAATCGACGTCCTGGCTTAATGGATTCCAAATATTTAACCCTCAACGTGGCTCCATGCATGTGAGCCGTGGGAACAAGTGGCAGAACGTTGCACGTGCCACATTTGGTTCCTCAAGAATCCACATCATATTTGTTCCGCTTAGAATAATGTCCATAAGAGCATATATCTCGATTTCTCCTCCACGAAAGCTCACGATATGTTGGCCAAAACTATTAAGACAAAGAAAAACAAAAGCCATATATTTTACATTTGTAATCATGACAAATCCTAATAAATTTTAATTATGTGGGATCTATTAATTTAAAAGTAGAAACCTGGTAGCAAACAGCTATGACTAGTATTGGCCTGGGTGCCAGGTCAATGCTCGCACAAAGTCTCAAGAGACGAGACTCTTCGTAACTCTGGGACTTTTGGTATTCCTTGGTTTTATCCGCTATTATATTCTGTTCTATAAGAAGATCGGTGGTGTCTTTTAAGAAGAATAGAAAAAGGATACGGAGCCTTCTTCTTCCTCTTCCTCATCGATGATGCGGTTTAGGGGAATGGATAAACCGAGGACTCTGGTAGCCCCCGATGACCGATGATCTTGCTTTCGCTGCCACCGAAACAAGGTATATTCCATGTTTTACGACTCTTACAATTGATATCAGAGACTTGTCGGTCATCATCGGCGAGGGTAGAGGTTGTAGGGGTTCTGGCCACGGTGGCCAGACACCATCATCCGTCCCTCTGCTGCAGCCATGGGTGCCACAATATTGCTGCATAAAAAAAATGGAGGTTCCGCTACGGCCATGTATGCTGGACCGAAGGGGAGGGTCCATTGGATCCTCATCGGTTGCCAGAAGATTCTTTCCCGGCCGACCGGACCTTTTCTCCTCGTTTCTCGGCTGGCGGTGGCAGGGAAGGCTTTCCCCTCCACCCGGTCATGGATCGTCTATGTGACACAAACCGTGCCCACGGCCTGGGGTCACCGGACCCAATCCGGCAACAAACGTTGCCCTTGTCCGTCGCTGGACCCAGTGCATCTTCTTCCCTGGCCATTTGGGGGGGGGTGCTGGGGATGCCCTGTTCTCACTACCCGTGCGTCCCTGTGGCTACAGTGGCCACCAGGAGCACTCCGATAGTCGGCGATGCCTCGCCCGCTGTCGGAGACCCTCCCGGGGTTGTCCGTCGGGTCACCAGAGGCCGCTGGCCTCTTCCCCGGCCGTTGGAGGACCGCCGCCACGAGGGGGGCGATTGTCCCTGCGTTCGTGGGATGCAAAGGCCATCGGAACCTCTCTGGCAGCCAGCGGGCACTCTTTCACTGACCGGAGCTCACCCCGGAGCTCCGTTCGGCCATCGGAGGACCGGGACCGCCCCACGCCGCAGCTGTGCGTGCGGTGGGTAGTAAGCATCGTGAGTTTACAGGTGGCACCACCCATAAATTCAAAGACTAATCAGGGGCAATTCCATCTTTTCGTAATACGGAATTAAAAAAAAAATCCATGGGCTGTTAGTGCTGACATGGTAGCCACGTCACCTCAGTGATGACGTCGCAATCCTAGTCAGCTCTGTGTGGCGTGAGGTCCCAATGGCATGGCATACAGTGTCTGTCCACCTGTCCGAGTGACGTGACAAGCCACGTGTCAAGTCATGCAGATCGGACATATAGCCAACTGTGTGTGCGGGGCCCGCTAACGTGGCGGCCCACCTACGTCTCTATCCATTTGTCAATGATGAATGGATTGCTGATGCAGATGGCTGGCTGATGTGGCGACTTTGCAGTCGTCACGTATCGGGTCCCAGCTTTCGATAGTGCCTATGTGGCATTTAAATTGATTTTTAAATTTTCTAGGTATTTTAAAATTACAAAAAATCAAGAAAAATTATAAAAAATCTAAAAAAATCAGGAAAAATTATAGAAAAATCCAAAAAAATCGTAAATTTAAGAAAAATTTATTGAGGCCCTTTCTTGATGTTACATGATTATTTGTGCTTTAAGCATAGATAATATTGTTGCCATTCTATCTGAATTTATCAGATTTTTTTTGGACGCATATTATTTATACTTAGTGTATAAATATGGTTTATACATGTTTCTGTACAATTTCTATTGACATATAATTTATGCTTAGTGCATAAGAAAAATTTTGTCATAAATATTTTGAATATGTTATTTAATGTGAATAATATAGATGTGTTCTATAAAAAAATTTCAGATTTTATGTTCAATCTTATTAAATGAGTGATGATTATGAGCTTAGCAAGTTTTCAATCTCATTTATAAGAAGGAACATTTGTATTCTGATTATTTTTCTAGATAACTGTATATACTGATATGTGCCTGATGTCCATACATTGCTTGACTGAATGCAGTGATGGCCTTTAAATCTGTGATAGCTGATCTCAACAAAGGTGAGAAGCTAGATGGACAAAACTATGAAATATGGCATAAAAAAATTCAATACCTGCTGAATGAATTAGAAGTCTTAGAAACCTTGATAATTAGCATGACACCACCAACGCCTGGCACTAGTGAGCAACATTGCCTTGATTGGAAAGCCTATAAAAATTTGGTCAAGAAAGATCATTGTGCATGATGTTGAGCAGCATGCATAATGATCTTATTGACAACTTTGAGAATTACCAGACTGCTCAGGATATGTGGAACCAGCTTAAGATCTGGTTTGGTCAAACTTCAGCCATAAGGCTACGTGCCTGGAACCTTAGATTCATGCAATATGTCAAGGATCCCAATAATTCCATGTCAACCCACTTTTGTGTGATGGAAAACATGATTAGGGATATGAAGGCTGATGGAGTTGACCTTACTGATGAGCAACAGGTCCTAGCAGTGATTCGTTCACTGCCTGACTCTCAATGGAGTCAGATGAAGCTTTTGATGACTCAGCGAGCACATCAAGACTTTTAAAAAAATTGCTCATCACCTTGAGCTAAGGCTAAGCGAATTGAGACTTCCCTCCCTTCGGCCTATGTGGTTACTAATGGGTCTTCGAGGCCCAAGAACAAAAAGAAGGGCAAGGCACGTAACAAGAGTGCACAGGAATATAAAGGAAAAACTGTGGCCAAACCAAAAAGAGCACATCGAGGGGGAAAGAAAGATATGACAAAGATTAAGTGCTACAACTGTGGAGCAAAAGCCACTTTGCTCGTGATTGCACTGAGCCAAAGAAGGTATGCTCCATATTCAACTCTCTTTGTTTGTTCATATGAATTAGTTGCTGACACACTCCCTGATTGGATTGTAGATATGGGAGCGAACAAACATATAGTGCAAGATCGAGCTAGTTTTATGGATTTTCACCGGATATCTAGAGATACCCAGTTTGTCGTACCTGGGAATGGTCTGCATGAGCAAGTTTTGGATGTAGGAGCATATCATGTTACGCTTCATGGTGGACATGTGTTGATCCTACATGACGTTTTATATGTTCCATCTATCCGATGTAATCTTTGTTCTGTTCTTGCCCTGTTGGCACTTGGTTACACTTTTTATTTTTCTGGTGACCGTATGTCAGTTTATCTGGATGGTGTTTTATCCTTTTATGGATATTTATCACAAGGGTTCTTTAAAATTGATGTTGACTTGTGTGCTTCTTATTCCTCATTTTCTTGTGCTTCTATTCCTACTTGTGATGATTGTTTTCATTGGCATGCTAGACTTGGTCATATGGGCCAAGATAGGATGGCACGAATGGCTAAAATAGGGCTATTGGGCCTCTTACTAAGATAAGTCTACCTGTGTGAGCCTTGTCTAGCGAAAAAGGCATCAAGAAAGCCTTTTGGTAAGGCTACTAGGGCCTCTCATCCATTAGAGCTAGTTCACTCTGATATCTATGGACCCATGAGTGTCAAAGCGCGTCATGGCGCTTCCTATTTTCTTACATTATAGATGATTTTTTACGATTCGGGTATGTGTACCTGATCTCCCATCACTATGAAGCGTTAGATTGTTTCAAACGATTTTTAGCTGAGGTAGAAAATCAGAAGGAGAGGTCTTTGAAGACTCTTCAAACTGATAGAGGTCGTGAATATCTATTTGAGCAATTCCAACGGCTCTGTAAGGAAAAGGGGATACGCAGGCAACTTACCTTGGGACACCGCAACAGAATGTTACTGAGCATCGAAATAGGACTTTACTAGACATGGTTAGGTCAATAATGGTGCAGGCAAATCTTCCAATTAGTTTTTAGGGAGATGCACTATTGACTGCTGCCTACATCCTTAATCGTGTATCTAGTAAAACAATACCCTCTACTTCATATGAGTTATGGTATGGTGCATGACCATCTATGGATTATTTGCGCCCTTGGGGATTAGCAGGATATGTTCACGCCTCCCATAAGTTGGAAAAGCTGGGTCCTAAAGCCAGCAAAAAGGTGTTCATCAGGTACCCTGAGAATTCGAAGGGTTACGTAATGTATGGTGCACATCCTGATGGAGGGTTGACTGAAGTGGAGTCCAGAGACGTGGAGTTTATAGAGAAAGAATTCCTGAGCATTGGTGGAATTAGAAAGGACATGTCCCTATATGAGTTACAGGAGGACCTTCCTACTATCTCTGGTGAGGGAGGAGATTTTTGATATGTTCAGAGATCGCCACAGATAGTCAAAATGCTAGGCCTAGTGGGAGTGCTGCACCAGACAGTGGAGCGCACAAGTTGAGCCTAGTAGGAGCTTATCCATGAGGATTGATGCACCACTAGAGAGCGGTTCTCAAGGTCCAGATCCACAGTTATGGAGAAGCAAACTGGACATATTCCATGATGACATTTTAGGATTGAAGGAAATGTATTTCTTTGCACTCCATTGGATCCAGATGAGCCTGCTTCATTGAAGAGGCGCTCGCTTCACCTGCTCATAATGAGTGGCTAACTACTATGGAAGATGAGATGGTATCGATGGCTAAGAATCATGTGTAGGACTTGGTAGATCTTTTGCATGGGTGCAAATCTATAGGAAACAAGTGGGTTCTTAAGATAAAGTGCAAGACTGATGGGTCAATTGATAAGTACAAGGCACATCTAGTGGCAAAGGGCTATACCCAGATGAAGGGTGTAGACTATGAAGAGACATTTTCTCCTATGGTGAGATTTGTCTCCATTTGCCTGATCCTTGCTATTGTAGCCCATTTAGATTTGGAGCTACATCAAATGGATGTTAAGACAACATTTCTTAATGGAAGCCTGGATAAAGAAATCTATAAGGATCAATCTTTAGGCTTTGTGACCAAAGGAAGGAGGGCAAAGTGTGCCACCTTAGAAGATCCATATATGGTCTCAAGCAGTCATCTAGGCAATGGTACCTCAAGTTTCATGAAGCCATTACATCGATTGGCTTAGAAGGATTGAGGATGATCAGTGTGTACATTAAGAAATCAAATGATGGGATTCTGATCTTGGCATTGTATGTAGATGACATCCTAATAGCTGAGAGTTCTATAGGGGTTATCAATGCCACTAAGGAGTGGCTGTCCTTTGTCTTTAAGATGAAGGATATGGGTGAGGCAAATTTTGTGCTGGGAGTGAAGATCCTAAGGAATCGTGCTAAGAAGTTTTTGGTTTGTCACAAGAAACGTATATTGAGAAAATCCTAGAATGATTCCGTATGCACTATTCTAAACCCATTGATACCCCAATAGAGAAGGGTTATACTTTGAGCATCAACCAGTGCCCTAGAACTAATGAGGAGAGAGAAAAGATGAGCAGGATTCCTTATGCTAGTGCTGTAGGGAGCTTGATGTACGCTATGTTGTGTACTTGCCCTGATATTTTCTTTGCAGTCGGCTTGGTTAGCCGATACAAAGTAATCCAGGACTTGCTCATTGGGTTGCAGTTAAAAGAATTTTTGTTACCTTCATGGTACTGCCAATCTTACCCTATGTTATCAAGGTAGAGATTTGAGATTAAAGGTTTTTGTGACTCTGATTGGGCTGGTGATAGAGACGAGCGTAGATCCACCATAGGATATGTGTTCATTTTTGGTGGAGGAGCTGTCACTTAGTATAGTAAAAAATAAAGCTGCACCGCCCTGTCTACTATGAAAGCCGAATATATTGCTTATTCGGCTGTTGTTCAGGAGACCGTGTGCTGAGGAGGTTCTTGAGGCGACTCGAGATATCAACTAATGTACATGAGGCTATTCAGATTAGTTCTGATAGTATGGCAGCATTACAATATGTTAAGGATCCTAAGTACCATGGAAGGACCAAGCATATTGATATAAGATATCACTTCATTCAGGACCATGGTCAAGCAAGGAGAAGTTATCCTAAAGCATATCTCCACTAACAGGATGCTAGTTGATCCTCTGACAAAGCCTATTCCTAAGGATGTGTTCCAGGCTCATGTGAGGGGTCTAGGTCTGTATAGAATATGACAGACCGAGATATGTTTTAGACTTATGTATGAGTTTGTGTCTATTTTTTTGTTATCAGATAGGGATTGTATGTACATTATTGACTATGTGTTAAAGTTTATAAAATATTTATTTTTCATTATTATGATTACTACAAGAAAAATTAATTTTAGCGATGCCAAAATGCATCGCTAATGCGTCACTAAGTCCATTTAGCAATGCATTAGCGATGCATTTTGGGCATCACTGTGAACTTCGTTGTAAACAGCAATCCGTCGCAATTGCGTCGCTAAATAGCGATGCCTAGCGATCCAAAAAAATGCATCACTAATTTGCGACTAAACTAAAGTCGTCGTAATTTAGCGACGCATTAGCGACTCCCGATTGCATCGCAATATTGTGAGGCAATTGCGACTTAAACTATGCATCGCAATATTGCGTTGCGATGCATTAAATTGCGTCGCAATATGAATTGTAATTGCATCACAAAATTAATAATTTAATTTTTTAAAAAATTATTGTGACAAAAAAGTTTCATCGCAATAGCGTCGCTAATTAATTTTTTTATTAAATTTAAAATGTTATAAATTAAAACTCTTAATACAATTTCATTACATTCAAATATTGATCGAAAATTATCACTAAATATCTAAAAATATTGATCGAAACATTCATCACAAAATTTCCAATAATATATAAAAATTTAATATATTAATAATTTAAAATTTTGATATACAAAAATAAGTAGTAAAGAAAATAATACATCAAAAATGAACTATCACAATCATGGGAAGGCTGCGGAGGCTAGAATGAACCCTGCGACATGAAGCGAACTAAATCCTACATCTGACGCATCTGCTCTCTCATGTCTGCAAGCTCCTGCTGAAGGCCTCCCGTGCGCTGATCGAACTCCTATCGAATCTCCTACCGAACCTCCTCCGTAATAGATCTTCGAATGTCGTCTAAATGCTCGGTAGAATATCACCAAAATAGTATGAACTGGAGCCATGATGGGAAAAATATCTAGAAGCTTTAGTGCCCAGACCATAGACCCTACAGTCTCGCGGCTGGGCACTAACAGCTTCCAAAAACATACATCGACTCTCCTGTGGTGAGAGTTCGACGGGCGGCCCCCCATCAATGGAGTCGACTTGCGATGCCTGGAACTAAAGCTCCTCGACTCGTGCCTTTGAATTATAGAATCAACGATAAATGAATCATTATATTAACCTGAATAAAATTTTAGAAATTAAATAGATACAATATAAGGCTAATTTCTTACCACAACCTCCTATGATCATGCATTGACCCAAGAACCGTCCTTCTGTGCTCCTAATCGAAATGGATCCCGCAGTATGGCAGGAGAGACCCGTGCCATGACCCTTTTTGGATCGACGGTTTGTGGTGGCTGATGCGGACCTCCTTTGCCAGGCCTCAGACTCCACACCTGCTGCCAGTCGTGCCAAATACCCTCCGGCACATGCACAGGACGCTTACCCGATCTCCTCCAACGATAAGCATATCGAAGTATCGGCGTGCCGTAAGAGCATTCCATGCTGCCCTAATGGCATCATGGATGGCAAGGTCCTACGTAAACTTTTTCTACATTAAAATAAATAGTTAGTTTAAGAATATATTAAGATTAAAAATTTTATATCAGTTATAAATTGTATATAATAAGTTTATCTGAAACTCTGAAAAATAAAACTTTATGGCTGCAGATACATGGTGCCAATCGTAGCCACTGGGATCAGCACGCCTCTGGAATATGGAGCTGATCTGGCTCGATACAGTATGCTGCTCAATAAAGCTATTAAAAAAAATGCATGTTTATAAGTAATTGAGTTAAAAACATAAACATATATTTACAATTAGTATATACTTACTACCCATCAACATCCAGTCGAAGTACGGTGCGGCCGGCGTAGGAAGAACTCTCAGAGCTCTGCCGATCGGTTATGAGACTAGAAGGCTGTAGATCTAAACTCTCCATCTCCAATGCTCATGAAGTGATCTGATGCGGCAGGGCTACGTCCCTGCTTGCTCTGTCCATCGGTAGAATATCTATCTCGGCCCGACATACTGAAAATACTAAGATTCATGCAATATAATTATGAATAATGATTGAATATGTAAAAATTTATCACTTAAAAAAATAAATTAAAATTGAATAAACCTCTATATTTAATCAATGTCATTATTTCGTCAAATGTTGGTTCAACATCCGATGTTGTATCAGATTGTAATTCAGTATCATTATCATCGGGAAACTGAAATTTGCATCCTCAATTTCTTGGACATCACCATTTAGATCTCTAACTGATGTTTCAGGAGCCCTTGTGTCATCCTCAATTGCATGCATTTCCATCTTATCCTCTTGAAATGCAGGGCACTCAGGTGATTGACTTGATGAACTCTCGTCTAATATGATTGCTGAATGTGGGACGATTTTAGAAATAGCCCACCAATCTTGCTTGTCGTTCATATTTCTGCAATAAAACACTTGCTGAGCTTGGGATGGAAGGATGAATGGTTCATATTTCTGCAATCTTCGGTGATGGTTGACTTCAATAGATTGTAGTCGTTATGAACCCTTTTTACCCATAGGAACTGTCGGATCAAATTAATCGCAACGAAACAATACATTTTATAGGCCAATCGAAATATTCAACTTCAACAACCTCTACTAACTTTTGTAATAATCATGCATATTTGCTTCAACACTTTCTCCTTTGACACACACACCCTATTTCTGCTGCCTCTTGAAGATGCTAGTCGTTCAATTTGAAATTTGTACCCATTAACAAAATAGCCAATAGAGGTTGTTACGGTCTTCAATGGCCATTGCACTAGACATTTAATGAAAATATTATCGGTTTTGAACCATGGACCATTTACCTATAAATTAATTAGCCATTATTGCAATTGATTGACAGATACTACTCACATATTCATAAAACCAGTAAACGAACTCCGTTTCTAACTTCTACCCAATGGCAATTTGACTGATGTTGGGATTCATCTATCATTGTCTATCACAAAACATCCTTAAGGGATGATAACAATTAAAACTTCTGTTAGCAATTAAATAGTGAGGTACATTATAATTTAAAGTAGTGAAGTATATACTTACTCAATGTATGGATCGACTTCTCCATGGTTCATTAGGATGTAATAATGTGCTGCATTATACTCCACATCGCTCAAATCTCTTGACTTCTGCCTCCCAAATAAATGATCGATACCTTTAAAAACTGATATTCTACTATCATTAGATTTCCTTCGTCCATACATATGTCATCGTTACGACCAAGATTTTGGCTCCTCGTGTGGACGTGACTCTCAAAGTAATGAGAGACAAAAGCTGAAACTTCTTCAACCAAGTGTGCATTGCATATAGAACCTTTAACCCTTGCTTTATTACGCACATTATTTTTTAACTTCTTAAGGTACCTATATGTAAAGGTAAGAAATAAAATATACCAACTTTCTTGCAATAAAATAATATTTAAAATGTCAACATGTATTACTGATTATTAATATTTACCTCTCGAAAAGATACATCCAGAGATACTGCACGGGACCACCTATACTCGCTTCATATGGCAAGTGAATCGGTAAATGCTCCATTGAGTCAAAAAAACTTGGAGGAAAATATTTGCTCCAGCTTGCATAAAATAATTAGAATTTCCTCCTAAAGCTTGCCATTGATGCAGAAGTAATGACTGCAACAGATCACTCCTTGAAGAATAAGCTAAGCTCTGTTAATGCCTTTCACACATGGTGCGGAAGCAACTCACGAAAAGCTATAGGCAATAACCATTGCATGAAAACATGGCAGTCATGACTCTTTATGCCAAACAACTTGAGCTTATGTATGTCTACACACCTACTGATATTTGAAGCATAACCATCTAGAAATTTTAACCCTCTAACCCAATTACATAAAACTTCTCGTGAATTTCTGTCAAGAGTTTAATAGGCTTTAGGATAGGCCAGCATTCCTCCTCAAATCAGCTCTTCTGCAATACTGATTAAGTTCTTCTTTCGACTTTGCAGTGTCTTTGGTTTTTCCTAGAATGTTTAGCACTGTGTTAAATATGTTATCAAAGAAATTTTTCTCAATATGCTCCAAGTTGTGCTGGATGAGATTTGTGCTCCAATACGGCAGATCCAAAAAAATACTCCGCTTCTTTCAGTTGTGTTCTTTATATATACGGCCATTTACTCTATCTGCATCTGCTTTTCAAGCATACCTCAACCCTAAATGCTCTATAGTATCAAATATATCTATGCCAGACCTAACCGGTTCGGCAAATTTTGTGACTATTTTGTTCTTCTGGAAGGCGATCAAGTTCTGCCTATAAGGATGATTTGAAGGCAAAAACTTTTATGATTATCAAACCATGATGCTTACCAGTCTTCTGCAATGTGAATGCATCAAAATCATTCATGCAGTAAGGGCATGCCATACGCCCAATAGTGCTCCAACCAGACAACATTGGATATGTCGGGAAGTCACTGATTGTCCACATCAAAGCAGCTCTCATGATGAAATTTTGTTTTATAGAAATATCGTAGGCTATGACTCCTGTTTCCCATAACATTTTCAATTTGGCCACCAAGTAGCAAGAAGACATCAATCTTTTTCTTTGGATTTGATGGTCCTAGAACCAAAACTGTCAAAAATATTGCAGTATCTTTCATGCACTTTCATGAAGGAAGGTTATACAGTCAGTATCACGGGCCAACATGAATACTATTGGCAGCTTGACCAAATAGTTGGAAGCCATCGGTACAAAGACCTAATCTCACATTCCTTATATCTTCAATAAAATTAGGATGATTCTCATTGAAATGCTTCCAAGCTTTTGAATTTGATGGATGCCGCATTTCATCTTCTCTAGATTCATATTCGGCATGCCATCTCATATCAGCAGCTGTAACCTCATATCTATATAATCTTTGCAGGCATGGAGTAAGAGGAAAGTAATACATCCTCTTATAAGGCACACTTTTCCTCCTACTTATACTAGCTCCCCCTTCATCGTTAGTGTACCTCGATTGCCCACAAATCTTACAACATCTCAGGTCTAAGTCTTCACCCCAATATATCATACAATTGTTCAAGCAACAATTGATCTTATTAACTGGGAGCCCAAGGCCATGCAACAACTTCTTCGTAGAGTAAAAATTATCTGCTACAACATTATCATTTGGCAAAACTTCCTTCATTAATCCAGCTACAGCATTGAATGCCTTTTCTGATAATCAATGTTTTTCCTTAATATTCAACAACCGAGCAGCCATAGATAATTGAGAATAACTCTCACAATCAGAATACAATTCTTGATTTGCAGAACGTAGCATATCATAAAATTGCTATACATCTGTATTTGGTTCTTCCATAAATGTAATTAGATTAAATTCATTATCCGATGCATTCATCACCATTTCTTCATATCTGTTTAAATTCACACATAGTTCATCAATGAAAATTGAAACTTGTTGGCTTGTGACAGCTGCACCCATTTCCTTAATTTCACTATGACAATACCAAACATCGTAATCTGGAACAAATCTCTTTTTACACAAATGCATCTTCACAGTTTCAACATCCCTGTAGGTTTTATTCTGACACCTATATAAGTTGCATGGGCACATAATCCTAGGCCCATCCATTCAGGTTGGCTACATGCAAATCCAATAAATTCTTTCAATCCATTCAAAAATTCTGGATTAAGCAAGCCATCTTTTATCCTTACATACATCCACGAGTGAGGCCCGCTCATTTTTGACCAACTTATACAATTTTCTGGTAAACCATTAAAGAAAATCACAACATAAAACTATATTAGTATTAATAAATATATAACTAAATTTTTTTTACACATCTAAGGTAAATAATAACTATTTAAATAAATTATAATAATAAATTAATTTTATTTTTAATGATTGCAACCAATTGATTAGGTCAGGCCCTGCTAAGGTCCCTGCCTGCAAGGCCGTGCCACGTGGAGTTCGTGAAACTTCATAAGTATGCAAGTGTCCTAAATTAATTCCACCTTCACTTCATATCTAAAAGGTAAGGTCCTATCCCATTCAAGATTATTTTCTTTGATATGTTATTCTGCTATTAATTATCATCATTTACGTTAAAATTTCAGCAGCATTTCCCCATATGTTCTCCTAAATGTATGGCAGATGCTAACTAATAGCAGACTAACCTATCGCAAAAAATAATCTCAAACTGTCTACTAGGATAATTTGAGAATTTGCAAGACTAAGTCTTGCAAATTCTCAACGGGTCTAAAGATTATAGTGATGTGAGAAATAATATTCAATTCCAAAAACAATCGAACTTATGCATGTGAAAAAGTTTTCTTGACTATTACATATATATTTGATTAAGGTCTGTAGTCACTAACTTCATAAGATTATTATGTCCAAGATAATAACCTTAATCCAATATTTATGCATAGTATTATCTAATAATACTATGGTTTTAATATTGGACAGACTGGATCAAAAATTTTCATAACACATCAAGCGTGGCACATCTATTAAAGCCATACATAATCTCATTACCAAAATAATATATCCTAATATATCTTGTTCTTGTAACTTAGATCAAAGTCAAAGTCAAAACCATTTCATAACAAAAATAAGATGCAACCAATAAACAACCATGCATAGTTTAACATGCTAAGAAATTCAACAATATATATAAAAACCACTAATAAATCATGACTTAATTAGTTTAATACAAAAGAACTAATTAATTATTATGCAATTTATTTAATTGATTTACTATCTGAATCACTAATTAGCAAATATTACAATGATGTCGTATTGCAAACATTATTTATTAGAATACCATAATTTATTATATTATATTATAATATTATAAACTAATATATATTAATATATATTATAATTGATATTATTAATATTATTACATAATATGATTATTATGTAATAATTCTATTATAATTATTACACAATAATTTTTTTTGGGCCCGTGGTTAGATTTTTTGTTATGCTCGTGGCCTTACCCACGGGGTGTGGCCAGGCCTCGGCCGGCCGCCAGGCCAAGGCCATGACCAGCCTTGGAGAGGGGTAGGGGGAGGGGGAGCTGGGTGCAGGCCATGACCGTGGCCGGCGATAGGGGGAGGGAGCAGGGGGGGGGGTTGTTTTTTTTTTTTTTTTTTTTGGACGTGGCCAGGCCACATCGTGGCCAGGCCACATCGTGGCCGATGACAAGGGGGGAGGGGGGGTTGGGGGAGGTTTAAACTTTTTTTTTGGGTCTGGCCGTGGCTGGCCACGGACTGTGGCCTGGCGGCTGGCCACAGCCACGGTCGTGACCGGCGGCAGGGGGAGGGGGGCTGGGGGGGGGGGGGGTAGTTGTAAATTTTTTTTTTTTTGGCCTGGCCGTGGCTTGGCCATGAACTGTGGGGCCGGCGAGGGGGGGGGGGGGCTGGGGGGGTTTTAAACCCTTTTTTTTTTGCCTAGCCATGGCCTTGCCATGGCTAGTGGCCAGGCCATGGTCGTGGCCGGCGATAGGTGAAGGGGGGGAAGGGGGCTAGGGGGGATTTTAAATTTTTTTTTTTGGGCTTGGCCATGGCCTGGCCACGGCCGGCCGCCAGGCAGCCACGACCGTGGCCGGTGACAAGTGAAGGGGTTGTTGCCTAGATGTAGCAACCCAAGAGGAGGGTGAATTAGGTAATTAAAAATTAATTACTAGCGTATATGTATTTAACACTAATTTAAATTTAATTGGCAGCGGTGTAGTAAAGTGCACAGAATAATATTACAGAAAATCAAGCTACCACAAACACAAGAGAGTTTATAATGGTTCGGTGCCAAACTCAGCACCTACGTCCACTTCCCAAAATACCCTTTGGGAATTTCACTCTAATCGTATCACAACGATTACAACCTCTAGCCTTCCCTGGCTAGCCCTCTTATTTATACGGCACAAGGCAGCCAAACCCCTAGCCTTACCCGGCTAGTCCTCTTGTTTCACGGCACAAGAAAGCCAACCCCTATCCTTACCCGGTTAGTCCTCTTGTTTAACGGCATAAGGAAGCCAACAAGAACCAAGGGTTAACTCTAACCCTTTTACAAATGTTCAGAATAGATAAGAACAAGAGCTCCTACAATGAGCAAATATTCAAGAAATACTTTACAATTTTTGAAGCAAATCTTCAGCAATAAATGAAGAACTTCGAGTAGCTGAAGCTTTGAATACTTGAAGGCTTAATGGATCTGGATGACTTTGAGCAATGAATGATTTTTGAGATTTGTCAACTTCAATGCACATGAAACTTGCTTTTCAACACTCCAAAGAATATGCAATAAAAGCTCTTTTTCTTGGATTTCTTTCTCTTTTTTTTCTCTTTCAGATTTGTCATTTTGTTTTTCTAATCTAAGCTATTTAAAGCATTCCAACATCAAAAATATCCGTTAGACACATTTGAAATAAATGGAAAGTAAAACGGAAAGAAAAGATAACCGTTGAGATTATTTCCCTTAAGCATTGAATGCACTGGATCTCTGCCATAATCCAAGAGATCAAAAGTTAGTATAGCTGAAAATAAAAATTAATTAAAGAAGTGAGAGAGTGAGAGAGAGAGCATGCCCAAATAACAGAGAGGTAGCTGACTGGAATTAATTCTAGGTAGCTGAAGGCTTGAAGATTCTCGGGCAAGAAGAAGTGAAAAGCCACAAGCTAGCTAACCAGCTAGCTAATTTTGAAATCTCCACGGCAAGAGGGAAAAGCATCAGTATCAAAGGATAGTAGTTAGCTCTCCAGCTAACTATCCACAAAGAGCATATGGCTTGAAGTTCATCCCAGGAAAAAGTAGCTAGCTCCTTAGCTAGCTAACCGAAAAGTCATACGACTAGGAGTCCATTTCAAAAAGCATTAGTTAGCTCTCTAGCTAACTAAGCAAAAAGTAGTTAGCTTTCTAGCTAACTAAGCAAGCATTCAACGTTCATGAAGAGAGAGGCCACAACAAGGTAGTTAGCTCTTCAGCTAACTAAAAAAGGAGGCTCACGGCTTGGAGAAGGAATTCAGCCATCAACAGAAGAAGAGTTAGCTCTTTAGCTAACTAAGTTCAAAACATCATGGCAAGAGGAAACTTCCGTCCAAGGCAGCTAGCTCCTTAGCTAGCTAAGAAACTCATCCACATGCCCAAGGAAAAAAGTTATCTAACTCTTCAGCTAACTAGAGAATGAATCCACATGGCTTGGGAAGAGGTAGTTAGCTCTCCAACTAACTTGAAATGGAAACCGCTCGGCTTGGTGGAACCTGTAAAAAATAGTTAGCTAACAATGAAAAGTAGTTAGCTCCCAAGGCAAAGCAGTTAACTAACAGGGTATGCTAGCTATCTAAGAGAAGCACCCAGCTAGCTCGCCAGTTAGCCAAAAACAGGAACCGTTCGGCCATGCAAAGTAACAGGAAAATAGTTAACTAAAGATGAAGCCAACTAGCTAAGAGGGAGGATGAGTTAGCTAGTCAGCTAATTGAATCCAATAGCATTCTGCCAGCACAGTGATAAGGAAAAAGTAGTTAACTAAAATGGAATTCCAGCTAGCTCAGAAGGAGGCCAAGCTAGCCAACCAGCTAGCTAAAAATGAGCATGGTTCGGTTAACAGGAGAACAGGGAGCATAGTTAGCTAAAATGGAATTTCAGCTAGCTCAGAAGGAAGCCAAGCTAGCTATCCAGCTAACTCAAAAAGCTAATCATTCGGCCAAGCCACTGTAAGATCATGTTAGTTAGCTAACATATGTGTTAGCTAGCTAGAAGGAAGAATAAGCTAGCTAACTAGCTAGCTCACATAAAAATACAAACGGCCAGGGATACAATGGATCAATTTGCTAGCTTCCAGGTAACAAATAAAAATGAAATATACTCCCATAAGATTTTGCTTGATAAGGCTCGTTTGTAAAATATCTGCACTTTCCTGCATCAAGCATAATAAATAGAATTAGTCTTTACTTAATTATTTTATAAGCATCAAAATCAATTTAGGGTCAACAGGGGGATTTTAAATTTTTTTTTTTTTTGGGCATGGCCGTGGCCTGACGACGGACAGTGGCCAGGCCACGGCCGGCCGCCAGGCGGCCACGGTCGTGGCCGACGACAGGTGAAGGGGGGCTGATATTATAATTTTTTTATTTGGGTCTGGCCTCCATGGCCAAGCCACGGTCGGCTGCCAGGCGGCCACGACCGGCAGCGGCCATGGCCGACGAGGACAAGCACGGCCTGGCCATGGCCGGTGAGAGGGGAGGGGGAGGGTGAAGGGGGAAGGGGGGGTTTACCCGAAATCGGAGTCGCCGACAAGGAGCTCGGGTGCCGGAGGGCCATCGGAGTGCCGTCGGAGGTGGGGAAGAGGGAGGAGGAGAAAGAGGGAGGGAGAGGCGCCGCCGGGTGGGGGAGGAAGCAAGCAGGGAGTTAGGGCTTGGGAGGGTTTTACATATTAGGATTACCCATTAATGCATCGTTAATCCATCGCTAATTAGCGACGCAATAAATGCATCCCTAATTGTGTCATTAATTTCTCACCATTATCCCAGTTTGGCGGGAATTTAGCAACGAATAATTGCGTCGCTAAATAGCGACGCATAATGTATGCATCGCTAAATACGTCACTATTTAGCGACGCATTGAATATGTGTCGCTAAATATTAATATTTTATACTATTAATTTTATTTTTTAACTATTATAGTGTATAATATTTAATATTATATAGTGATAATTTTATATATCGATATATTTTAATCTATGTCGCTCATTTCGTTGGAGCCCCGGGGTGACGTGGGTGACCGCGATGTTACATGTCCGCTTTCTTCGGGAACCTTCCGTGGGCGGCACTGTTGCCCCTTTCTCCCCTCCTTCGCCTTCGGCGGTGCTTCGAACTCTTGTCGCGGGTTACCTCTCTCGTGGCCAATCGGGGGGTCAAGCTCGGCCTTGTGCCGCTTCCGTCTACCCCCGAAATTCGGAGACAGGTAGGGGCCTACCATGGTGGCAACGGATGATGAAGAATTAGGGTTTGATTCAGGAGAGGGAGCCTGAGAAATGGCTACCATAACTAAGTAAGGCAGCATGCACGCAAATTACCTAATTCTAACATGGAAAGGTAGTGACAATAAATAACATTACCGGCCGGCTCTTCAAGTCTGGTAATTGGATTGAGTACAATCTAGTACAATCTAAATCCCTTAACAAGAATCCATTGCAGGGCAAGTCTGGTGCCAGCAGTCGAGGTAATTCTAGCTCTAATAGCATATATTTAAGTTGTTGCAGTTAAAAAGCTCGTAATTGAACATTGGGCTTTTTTTCAGCAGGTCCATCCCACGGAACGGTGTGCACCGACGGTGCCACGGTGTGCCCGAGTGGCCGACTACAAGGCCCTACCCAGGACCAACGCTGCCTTCAGTCTGATCCATGCCTTTGTGCCAAAAATGCAGCCAAAATCCTAAAAACCCTAAACCAACGATAACCCCTAAAACCCTAAAACCCAAAACCCTAATCCTAAAACCCTAAACTCTAAAACCCTAAACCCCTAATTAAACCCTAAAACCCCTAGAACCCTAAAACCATAAAACCCTAAAACCCTAAACCCTAAACCCATAAACCCCTAAAACCCTTAATCCCTGAACCATGAATCCCTGAACCCTGAACCCCTGAACCCTTAAACCCTAAAACCCTAGCAACATACGCTAATGCGTCTATATAGCGACAATTAAAATCGACGTATTAATGCATCGCTAAATAGTGACGCATTAAAATGCATCGCTATTTAGTGATGCAATTTTGCGTCGCTAAATAGTAACGCATTAAAATGCATCGCTAAACAGAGACGCATTTTAATGCGTCGCTATTTAGCGACGCATTTATGCATCGCTAAATATTAATATTTTATAATATTAATTTTATATATTAATTATTATAGTGTATAATAATTAATATTATATAGTGATAATTTTATATATTGATATATTATAATATATACCGCTCGTTTCGTTGGAGCCCCCGGGGTGACGTGGATGGTCGCGATGTTACATGTCTGCTTCCTTCGTGGGTGGTGCTGCTGCCCCTTTCTCCCCTCCTTTGCCCTTGGTGAAGCTTCGATCTCTTATCGCGGGTTACCTCCAAAAGTATTGCACAATTCAACTAAGAAAGAATATGAAAAGAATCAAGCTTTGAAATCCTCTAAAATTAAAGAAAGCATATCTTCCTCACGGTCCCAGTTCATATTTTCCTTTCTATAATGATTCTTAGCAAAATCTTCATTAGAAGCTAAATTAGTAGCTTCTCTTTCAGAAGCATCGTCGAATCCAGCATCATATAGTAGCAATCCTTTATTCTTTAGCTTTGTAGTAGGAGTTTCCTTCTGCTTACCATTTGTTCCTTCAGATTATTTGATTTAACATGAAGAATTCCTTAAAGTGGCCAGGTTTCCTCCACTTTTTTTGTAACAAGAAAGATTCATGAAAGAATCATCAAGCATTTCACTTCCTTCCTTCTCCCCTTCAAGTCTCTTCCTTCTCCCCTAAACCCCTTAAACCCTTAAACCCTGAATCCCTAAACCCTTAAACCTTGAACCACTGAATCCCTAAACTGTGAATCCCTGAACCCTTAAACCCTGAACCCCTGAATCCTTGAATCCTAAAACCCTATTTAGCAACACATGCTAATGCATCGCTAAATAGTGATGCATTTATATGCGCTACTGTTTAGCAATGCATTTTAATGAGTCGCTAAATAGCGATGCATTATTGCGTCGCTAAACAGCGATGTAATAAAATGCATCGCTATTTAGTGATGCATTTTAATGCGTCGCTATTTAGCGAGAAAAATTATGTCACTAAATAGCGATGCATTTAGTGCGTCACTGTTTAGCGATGCATTAAAATGCATCGCTATTTAGTGACGCATTAAAATGCACTAGTGCATTGCTAAATAGTGACGCATTAAAATACATCGCTAAATGCATCGCTATTTAGCAACAAAAATTTTTGGAGTCGCTAAATCCGTCGCTATTTAGCGACTGATTTAATGCATCACTAAATTGCATCGCAGATATCATGGGTCGAAATTGCGTCGCAATTATGTCATTATTTTGTAATAAATATTTGTATCACAAAGTTGTGTCGCTATGTCATGAATTTCTTGTAGTGTGAGTTCATATTTATAGGCACATATGTGTATAAATGTCATAGGGTTAGATCAGCCTACTCACACGGATGATCTCCCTGATACTTTTTTGATGGGCAGAATGAGACTAAAGTAGCCATTATAGATGCTTAAGTAGCAATACATGAGTTGCAGAATGCATAAGTTGCAAAATGGGTTACATAAATTATAATTGAATAGATTATAATCAAAGTCACCTCAGTTTAGACTGAGATGAGACTCAAGAGAGTCAAGTACGGAGTACCTACATGCATGTGTGATGTATGAATATTGATATGTCCACAGAATCTATTCTAAGCCTGTTATAGCTTAACTGGGAGCATTGGTGTGTGCTCAAGTCAGGCAATTTTGTGATGCTTGGACTTGTATTCGTATGATGTTTGAGTATGACATGGCCTATTGAGTGGGAGCTCCACCATAGCATGTATTATGTTGCATGTGCTTAAGTCGACCCAGCAGAGGGTAACGTAATACATTTTCGCTCCGTTGCTGTGTGAGCCCTACAAATAGAAAGTGTCCTTAGACTTGAATCTATATCATAAAGTTAAAATTCGGGATGACTTCCTTAGCCTTATCCTTCAGGGTCATGAAATTGATACGGCCACAAGAGATAATAAATGGACAAAGATGGACTGGTATGAGTGTTCAAGGAAGAGTATTCACGACCACACCTTATGTTTGTGATCCATTGCCCGAGCAATCATGTGTATGAGTTGCATATTATTATGGATACAAATATTATGACTTTGTATTTTTCAAGTGCTACTCAGGGTAGATCTCTTGAGAGATTGAGAGCGCTTGATCATGTGTGATCGAATTATCTGGGACACAGACGGGATTGGATTATATTTTGTTCACTGCATTAGTTATTTATTAACTTAATGCAGTATATCCACTATATGTCACTGTGTGTAAATTTCGTCAGGTCGCACATCCCACCGTACTTCATGTTGAGAGAGTTGAGGTTATTATTTCTATATGGATGAGTGGGAGATTGTTGGCCTGAGTGCCAGGTCAGTGCCCAAACAGAGTCCCAGAAGATGAGACTTTTCATAACTCTAGGACTCTGGTATTCCTTGGCCTTATCCGCTATTATATTTTTGTTCTATAAGAAGATCGGTGGTGTCTTCTGAGAAGAATAGAAAAAGAATATAGAGCCTTCTTACTCTCCCTCATTGGTGCTACAGCTTAAAGGCATGAACGAACCGAGAACTCTAATAGCCTCCGACGATCAACGATCTTGCTTTCGCTGCTGCCGAAACAAGGTATGTTCTTTGTTTACGGCTCCTACAATTAGCATTAGTTTATAATGTTCAAGCTACTCCAGCAAAGCTTCAATTTTGGGATGCTGCTGGGATGGATGTTGTCTCGACTCAGTGAGTGTGTGATCCCAAGTTTTAAGAGAATGTCTCGGTGTCCTGTTATTAGTTCGTACATTAAAAAGTTTATATTCCAATTCTTAGAACTCAACAACTTTATTAAAATGTGTTTGATATCTCTGCCCTCATGTTCAGTCATATATATTTTCTTAGAATCATAGTAACAATAGAATGGGCTTTGTGAATTATGAATTAGTCGAATATTGACATCTCCACGTTCAAACCCACATTAGACACTGAGATGAAAAGATTTAGGATAATTTGATGTTCATCCTTTAAACACTCGTGGATTAGACAAATAATATTTAACCCTTTGTGCGTTTATAGTAAATATAATTGTGCATATAGTTGTTATACAGCAAAAAGCATCAAAATTTATTTAAAAAGTATTATAAATAATATATTAAACAGCTTGTTAATAAGAACTAAATGTTAAAATTTAATCCATAAAAAAAAACAGTATATTAATTAAACCAAAATATTTATATATGAATGTGATGCACATGATAAGAATGCACTATTCTCATCCAAATTTAATTTGTTAATACCCAAAAAGACAAATAGAACTACCGCAATACATTATCTTTAAATCAATATATCAATTCGTGTTGCATGTGAAAATACACGATTCGTTGTAAATACTAAATTTGTCCTTTAAATCACGGATGCATGTGAAAATACTACATTTCATTTGCATTGAGAAAAAATAAGAAGATAAACGATGCACGGAGGGCTGTATTGAGAGATACCACATTGATAGCGCACAAGTATGTGAATTATTATTTACTTAAAATTGATGCCATCCGCTGTTCTTCACGTGAACCAACCATGAGACCCACTTGTTCTTCAATGTTTTGCGATATTTTTTTTTTTTCCTAATGCGTGCGTCTCTCAGAGAGAGAGAGAGAGAGAGAGAGAGAGATAGAGAGAGAGAGAGAGAGAGAATCATCCACGAAGCAAGAGAGAGAGAGAGAGAGAGAGAGAGAGAGAATCATCCACGAAGCAATGATTGAGACCTGTGTGGCGCGCGGCGCGGTAGGTGATGCAGGAGGATACGAAAGGGATGGACGTAAGATGACAAAAAAAAATCATGGATAATTATAGAAAAAGAGGCGGCCGTAGATCCGTGATAACCTGGCAAAATAAACTGCCACTAAATTTTCTGACAATTACGAGAATAGCATTACCCGGTGGCTGACATCACAAAAATGGTACAAGAAAACAAGAAGGAAATGTTATATAGGATCGCGGAGCTGTCTTGGTTAATCTGGTCAAAGTGTTTGGAATTAATGTGTAACAGGGAAGAAATGTCCACCGATCGTCATCGATGGGAGGTAGAAATTTTGAGTAGCGGAGATCAAGTAGTTGGACAAGAGAAATGGTATAGGTTTTGCTAAGTCCAAATTCAAAGGAAGCTCATAATAGAATCTAAGAGTTGAAACCTAACATTCCTTAGGTTGAAAGAAAGAGATATATACCAAACCACTGTCTCCCTTCTCTCCCCGGCTCGCTCAAATTTACGCAGCGCATATGCGTACATGCAAGCAAGCTGTTCTTCACCTACCTTTTTCTCTCTAGATCAACATGTAAGACAACTAAACGTGAGAAACATCGTCTCACGCACACAATGGTTGTTGTATATTACATAGCAGCTGGGGATTTTATATCTGCGCCATGCTTTTTTTTTTTTCATAACATGGATAATAACCTGAACGAGAATTAGCAGGACACGAAAACAAAAGGAAAAGATAGATAAAGAAAATAATAGATCCAGTTTATCTGTCCGAGAGATCTAATGCTAGAAAGTAAACGAAACAAGAGATGTAATCCTCTAGTATCTATATCCTTTTAGCTAAGCTAGCTGTAACACGTTAACAGAAACGTACAGCTTCCCCCATTCATTTCACCATGTTGAACCACATAGCGACATGACCTTTGGTTTCTGTCTGCCTCTCTTGGGTCTTTGATATATCTTTATCTTCTCTACTACTGCAGGCTTCCACCGTCGTCGTCGAAGGATCAGCTAGAGAATGCAGACTTCGTTTCAAGATCCAAGGAGCTCACGTCGAGGCCATGATGCTGTTCTCCCTGGGAAACCCCACCACCCATACTCCTTACTATATTACCGATCCCGAGGAAGTCTCTAGTCAAACGGTCGGAACCTCCAAGGCTTCCAGCTGAAATGTTGTTCTGGTCCATGTTACGCAAGCCTGAATTGAAACCACCAAAACCCCCGGCTTCTTGTTCATGCCCACCACCAGTTGTGCAACTCCCACCAAGTGCTGCTACCTCTCCGGAGCCAGCAACAAGGCCAGTATTTCCAGTTGCAAGCGAATACATTAGGTCTTGGAGGCGGGTTTCTTTTTCCATTTGATATCTGAAGCCATCTCCACCACCATTGCTGCCGCCACTGAAGCTAGACTGGAAGATAGTGCTCTTTGCACCAGAAGATGAAGAGTTACTGAAACCTCGAAGCAAGGGGGACCCGCCAGTTGTTGTCGAACCCATTTGAGCAGCCCTCTGAAGCAAAGCGGTTGCAGACATCTGAGGAAGGAATGACTCATTTTGCATCGAGGTGGTAAAGAAAGAAGATATGCCGGCACCCATGTGATCACCCATAAGATTTCCTGAGAGAAGTGTGGTCGATTCGGTACCCCCATTTCCATTGCTAAATTGATCAGAAACAACTAGGCGACCATTTTGGTTGCTAGCGTTGTTGCTGGTGTTGAGGCCGCTTGCGCTGCCGCTGTTGGAGAAGAAGCCAAGGTTGAAGAGGTTGACAGCGGTGCCCGAGGAAGGGCCGGTAGCTCTGCTTTGGAGATCAGGTAGTTGCATCAGCCCTTGGAAGGGCTTGTTTTGGAGCAAGGAACGGTGGGACTGTGTTTCTTCATTGAAGTCGTGGTTCAAGCCGCCACCAACGAAGAAGCCGGCAGAGGAGGGAGGGGGCTGAGGTGGAGGGAAAGGCGAAGAGTTTGAAGATGAGATGAGGTGATGATCGAAATGGGATCCACTGCTGCGGCCTCCACCAAGCCGAAGGAGGTTAGAGGATGGGTGACTTTGGTATTGTACTGTAGTATTTTGAGAATTTACTTCAGACGGGCCTAAGGCCCTGCTACTATTCCCATATAAGTGACTTCCGATAGTAATTGGTCCGGTCGGAAGCCCCGCACCCTCTTGTGCTAGAGCATCGCAAAAGGCTCTGTGAGTGATAAAGCTATCGCGCCTGCATGAGTTAGAAGAACATGTCCATGTGCTGCATTAGTTTTGCTTCATTGCACAGAAGTACATCAGTGACTGCAATAATTAATCAAATTTGTTGACTAACCTTATGCATCTTAGGACTAGCATGCATGCATGTTAACTTGGTTCAAGTTTACAACTTAGCTAGCCAAATGCATGGATATATAAATATCTCTAAGACGTTACTTTTCATTTAGAATAGCTCTAATTAATAAGTGAATTAAGTACAGTCACACATAATTACATGCTCCCGATTCATGGCTACTCTTATAATTTTTTCTCAGACGTCATTGAAGAGATCACGGAAAGGATTTAACTAACATCCAAGATACCCAGAAGGCCGTATGAGTAAAGAAGCGAAGTATTTAAGGACGAATAGAGGAAAATATTAAATGGCAGAATTTTTAACATTCACCAGAAAGGAAGAAATAGAACCAATGGGTAGCAAGCGACTCCGCTACCCCAAGATACCATAGTGCATCAAGAGGATAGAGAAGAAATTAAATTCTACTTGAAGTTGAAAAGGATCAGTCCAGTCAAGGTCTCAAGGAGAAGCCCGTTTCAAGGACATGGAATCCAGCTATCAATAACACCCCCTACCATATACTTCCTTGACGTTAAATTTCAATTCGTACGAACCCTTCAATGGTTCCGAATGAAAGAAATTAGCCAAAACGATGAAAGCCACTCGCATTTTTGTAGTACCACCATTAAATGCCCAACTCCCCCCCTGAGCCGATCATTCTTAAGGCAGCGAGTAAAACAAGCAAATTATATATATTCACATTGTTAACTCGTCCTTTCTAACAAATTCCTCTTGCAATAAATGAACCCGTGTGTAACTTGCCAGCGTTGTCACGAAAAGGTGCTCCAGCTAAGGCCGAGGACCTGCCCACATCCAGCCAACACACATACGAGAAGAGAACAAACTTGCCAAGCTGCTTACATGGCAGCACGTGAACAGGAGAGAGAAAGAGAGCAGAAAAGGGTGTTGGAAGGAGGAGAAAGACAAAAGCCTTTCCGGTTGAAACTCCCTGGCCATGGCAGTTCCTTTAGACTATTCACGTGAGTGCAGTGCCTTACTGCGACCGCTTAACGCAAAAAGGTTCCTTACCGAGAATCTAACGTAACCTTGGCAACAAACCTTTACCATGTCTGTTAAAAAACAACAGCAACGACAGCAGCACGAGAGGAAAAAAATTGGAAAAGAAAACCTAAGCAACAAATACCAAAACCAAGTAAGCTCTAGCTGACTGGAGAATGCATCTGATGTACAGAAATCTATGATGCATGATATATGTGAGAATGACGTCCCAGTAGTGATCGATGGATGAGCGGGATCGAGTGCGGTACCTGGAGAAGAGGGTGCCGCAGTCGCAGCGGTACTCGCGGGTACCGCAGATCTTGGAGTGCGCCTTCCAGTCGGACTGCACAGCGTAGCGTTTCGAGCACTTCTCGCACTTCCATTTCTTCTCGCCGTGCTTGCGGCAGAAATGCTTCTTGATGCCGGTGAGGTCGCCGAGGGCGCGGGACGGATCATGGTGCACGCATGTCGGCTCTGGACACAGGTAGACGCGGCGCCGCACCTCCTTGGTGCTCTTCTGCCGCAGCTTCCATGGCAGGTTGTGGCCGCGGCGGTGCAACTGTAGGTTCTGCTCCCGCTGGAACCCCTTGGCGCACACCTCGCAGATGAAACGGTTTGTCGCCATCAGTGTCTTGGGCGACAAAGCTATCACTTCTGCGTCCGGATCTGTTCACATGATCAACTCTTCTTCATGAGTATTTTATCGTAATTAATTTATTTATTTACCCAACTAATTAATTTTGTTTGTTTTATTCATTTTAGTAGAGATATGCCATTTACTGGCTGGTCTGTTGAAGAAACCATAAAATTAATTCTAACGTAGTTTGTACTTGAATTGAGAACCAAGGTTAAAAATTATTGGCGGAGTAAGGAAGCAAGAAATTATTTGAGTCTGGAACATTTTAAGGGACAGAAATCTCTGAAGAAATTCTTTTGCTTTTTTGGATTAGTGAAAAGGAGAAAGGAATTGAGACGACTGAATGGGAGATAGATACGTAGGAGGAGTGAAATTAAAAGAAGGAAACGGAGAAGAAATAATCGTATGCCATGAATTTTTGAGAAATTCCAATTCGTTTATTTGGGATACATATTGAAGAAAAGTGAATAAATTTGAAGAGGTAAGAAGAAATCATAGAAGTCCCAAGATATTAATTTCTGAAAATGAATCATGGAAAATGAACTCATTTCATTTGTCCTGGAAACAGGCCGATTCACCGACCTCATGAATTAATGTTTCTGAAGATTACGTAAACAAGAATTAAAAAAGAAAAAAAAGGGTGAAGATTAGGAAAGAAAACCCTAGTAAAGAATCTGGAGAAAGTTGGGTCTAATTCTCCAGATCAGGATATAACCTAAGATTCTAGAGATGAATTGGAAGGGATAAAGGCTTCAGACATGCAACAGAAGAGCATATGTGAATCATCATGCTTGTGTGTGTGTGGATCTGTGGATACTTGCTTGGATTTCCTGGGAGGTTTCTCTTCTTTTTCACCGGAGCTGTGGTTTGGGGAGTTGCTGAAGAGGTCGGCGTGGACGTCGACTGCTGCTGCTTCATCTGGTTGTAGTGCTCATCTTCTTTGATTCCAAAGGGTGCCGTGGACGAACCTGAAGCCATTTCTTATGTCAGAGCCAACAGCAACAGCACTTTTCTGTTCTCCCCGCCAGATGATTCACTTCCTCTAGCTAGTTCTTCTTCCTCAGCTCCTGCTATTTTTTTTTTTATAATCTGGTAAAATAACCGACTAGTACAGATCAAACCAAAATAAAAATTCCCACTATCCACCGTGCGACCTTGAGCTTGCTCCCCTTCTTTTGTTCCATCTATCTCTCTGCCCCCAGATTCTTCCTCTAAATCTGAAAGACAAGAAAAGAAAGAGAAGAAAGGGAGATTACCCCCACTTCGTATTGATCTCAGACACCCACTAAACCACCCCTCCGAAAGCCTCCAAAACTCTTCTCCCCCTGCGAACTCTTCCTATATTAACAAAAGAACAGACAAAGATACAAAGATGGAAATCCAATCAAGCAGTTGCACTCAAAACTAGTAGAAGGACGAAGGACAAAGTGTTTTGGGGGGGGAGGGGGGGATGGCTGGCGGTGGGGTTTGGTGGGAAGGGCGGCTGGGCTGGGGGCCTTATGAGATAGAGGGCAAAACAAGCGATAAGGGGAAATAAGAAAAATACAAACCAATTCGAAGACTACTTCCTGATCTTCCTCCTCGCCTTCTGCTACTCTTTCTTCTCTATATAATCGAAGAACTGGAGGTGTGGGGTAGGGTCGGTACGTGTTCGATTTCTTTCATTTCCCTGTCATACTTTTCTTCTTCCACACAGTTGCTTTCCCTATTTTTTTTCTCCTTTTCTCAACCATTTGCTCCACCAAAAAAAAAAAAAAAAAAAAAATCCTAATATATATATATATATATATATATATATATATATATATATATGATGAAAATATTGCGCCGGTAAAAGGTGTCATTATGCGATTGACGATTGGCTCCACCGACCGTAGGACTTACCCTCTCATCACCTTTAATTTCACCACAATCCCGACTGGCCGATTTGCAAAACGGAAACTGTTAAGACACTAATTACGGCGAGATATAAATAGAGAGTTCGGGCTTTCTTTTCCTCCTCATTTGCTAACTATCACAGTTTCTCACTGCAGCTAGATTACTTAGTAGGGCATGTCGATCGCCACATGTCCTTTCCTTATCACGAATTAAAAGTATGTATCAACCTTTCTCCTTCCTCCTAAACAGTTGTTGCTCTTTTCTCGCTACGATTTTTATTTTGTTGGTCAATACCGCAGGGGAACCTCCGTACATATTGTCGTGTTCGTTGTTGCATACAACATTAAGTTTGGATGAGCTTCTGCTAGCTCATATGAAGCATTCACCTAATAAAATACAAATATACAACGTCTCAAGAATTGAATGATTTTGCTCTAAGTTTTACTATTGTTCCTTTCCATTTACGCCACATCAGGATACATATCATGATAATGCAAATCTAATCGATCAGGGTGCAGTGACTACATGATTTTAATGCAACAAACTAGTATCAGTAACTAAATGGCGTGGCGTGCCTTAAAATGAATGGCTAATATGAGGTAATTATAAAGTTGTATAATACTAGTACAACACAATACTTGGTTGATTCTACATTTCTGATCGATGTAAATGGTTAATTGTACACAATGCCGAATCCAGAGTTAAATAAATATCTATGCGCACAGATGTGACTGGCTGGTGTGGACACGTGTTAGCCGACCTGCTTAATTATCACCTAGGTGGCTAGAGAATCTCCATCTTGATATCATTAAGAATATCGATATTAAGAATATTACATATGATTATGTCGCCTAATTTGTCAGATCCTACATCCATATTACTATCTTGTTCACCAGATTGAGTAGCTAGTCCATACCATACAATTATCTAATGTACTATATATGTACTGTATAGTTAAGAAACATTTTGTAAATTACCTTTTTGTATGCTTATAATTTGTATGACAATCCATACAATTATAATGAGAAGAGTAGAGAAAGATTTAATTTCTCCTTGTTCTATCTACATTTTCATATATAGTAACTAAGCCATGGAATTTTTCGAAATCACAGATATTAATACTTTCCTAGCTGATCCGGCAGCACCCATATCTACCTGCTTCTCTTTCCTCCATCTCTAAGGACCAGGTCTGGTCCTCTAGAGTTTCAATCTTCTTGTCGAGGGAGCCTACATGGTGGCACTACGCGCCAACATTCCCCATAGATCGTCTCCCCACTGGTGTTGTCGAAGCCCCAATTGACTCCCCACCAATGCGTTCCCGACGTGGCTGGCCGGACCTTCCAACAACGTTCTAGCCGCACAGAGCCAAGACGTTCTCCAAGCCTCCATCTTTGATCTCACCGGTGTTGTCCTTAGCAAAAGGCCTCGATCTACTTCACCCCACGTCCCTTGACAGATCTACGAAAAGAATTGCAGGATCGTGGTTTTGAGGCGCTAGATCGTGATCATCTTCTACTCTATCCATGGTTTTGAAAGCCAGTCCAACCAAAAATCGATCATCGGTCCAATTTAATTTTATTATTAAATTAACTTTTATATAATTCGATAAAAACCAAAAAAATAATTCATTGAACCGATCGAGTTCCGAAGAACCAGTCCTGATATGGCCAGTGATGCCACGTGGACAATAACGACAAAATTGGCCAACGACGTGAGCGGAGGCTGACAGACGCGCTTGCCCCGACTTCTCCAAGTCGGTCCCCTACGGCCCCGACTCCTTCAAGTCGGCCGAGGCGGCTCCAACCTCTCCAGGTCGGCCCCCTACGGTTCCGACTCCTCCAAGTCGGCCGAGGCGGCCCCGACCTCTCCAGGTCGGCCCCCTACGGTTCCGACTCCTCTAAATTGGCAGGAGCGGCCCCGACTTCTCCAAATTGGCCCCCTGCGGCCCCAACCTCTTCAGATCGGCCCCCTGCGATTCTGACTCCTCCAAGTCGACCGAGGCGGCCCCGACCTCTCTAGATGGCCCCCTGTGGTCCCGATTCCTCCAAGTCGATCGAGGCGGCCTCGACTCCTTCAAGTCGGCCGAGACGGCCCCAACTTTTTCAAGTAGACCCACCTACTACCCGATCTATGCCGCATGACATAGCCAGGCCCACCTACCGTCTGACACAGCCATGCCCACCTACCACCTGACCATCATCAGGCCTACCTACTATCTGACCTATGCCGCCTAACTCACGCAGATGATGGGACCAAGCCCACCAACCGTTAGGCCCATGTCTTCGATAGGACGGAGCCCACCGATTAGCCCCTACTCACGTAATTACCACATGCCCCACAGACATTCTTTTTCACGGAACTCCACGTGGCTAATCCCTAGACGGGTGTCAACGGCCTATAAAAGGAAAGAGAATTCAGAATTAAGGTACGTGAACCCAAGTGTTCACTTACACTAAAAAAACCCAGGAAAACTATGACTCTTGGAGCTTTTCCTACTTCTAGAGAGCTCTCTTGAGCTCCCTCTCTGCTATGACCTCGATTGCTAACTTAAGCATCGGAGGGTCCCTACCAGAGCTTCCTCCAGTACAGGAGCTTCTTGCAGGTCGTTCTTTCTCGTAGAAGACACCACCAGCTGACGGAGTCTCTTCCTGACATCCAGTTCCAGTGATCGAGCGTCAACAGATTGGCACGCTAGGAAGAGGAGCACAGAGAAGACAAACTCTATAGCACCTGTTTACGAGTTTTTCTCTCCCTCTTCATCAAGCAATGGTGGTGACACGGGCTCAGGATGCCTCCTCCAGTTACCCCAAGGGGCACCTCCCACTGAAGGGATAGCAAGAGGTCAATCTCCCTATTACTGACCCTTCGGTTGCTCACGCACCACCAGCTGCAGCTACTCAAGCTGAGCAGCTAGCAGCACTCACCCAACAAGTTCAAATCCTCACAGCGATGATCCAGGAACTCCGAGAGCAGCCATCCATGGCCACTCAGCATCAGCCTGCTTCATCTGCACCGCCACCTGCTGCGCTGGCCAGCCAGGAGTCCGCAAGAGGACGATCTCCTCGTTGGGGGATTGGCCATCGTCGTGCTTCTCCCAAGGGGCATCGCCGGGAGCCCTTCAAGAGGTCATGCTCCCCTGCTCGCTCATGGCTCAAGCGAGTCCTCTCCAAAGCCTCGGCACCAGGAAGAGCCAAAGCGAAGGTGCCACCCCACATGTTCTTCCTTTTCTTTTTCTTCATCATCTTCCGAGCAATCTAGGAAGATGCCAACTATCAGTCACCACGCGGAGGAGTGTCTGGATAAGTACCACCAACGGCTTGAAGAACTTACCAGAAAAATCAACAACCATCCAGAAAAAGAGTACGACACCCGTCCTCCTTACACTCGCAAAATATTGGAGGAGCTCGTCCCCTCCAGATTATGCCTCCCTTAGCTGGATCCGTACAATGGTACGATTGATCCCCTCGATCATCTCAAAAGCTACAAAGCCCTCATGCAAGTTCAAGAGGCTACGGTTGCCCTCTTATGCAAGGCTTTCTCTGCCACTCTACGGAAGGCCGCCTGCGCCTGGCAATTCCGTTTGTCCCCGCATAGCATTGATTCCTTCCGAGAGCTAGAAAGGGCATTCCTAGCACATTTCGATGCTTGCCGAAGGATCTCGTGGGTCACGGACAGCCTCTTCTCTATGCGTCAGAAGGAAGGGGAGTCACTTTGGGACTTCGTAGCCCGGTTCAAAACTGTTGCCCTCAAAGTCTACCATCTAGACGATGTAGTGGCGACTCTACCGCTGAAGCGGGGACTTCTCCCTTCCCGCTTCACTTTCTCTCTAGACAAGAAGCCCCCTAGCTCCTATGTCGACCTCCTCCATTACGCATAAAAATATATCCGTGCGAATAAGGCTGACTTCACCCTCTGGGAATCCTCGAGAGGATCCAGTCGGAAGTCTGCCCGCCCTGAGCCGATCGGATCCTCTCACCCTAGGAAGCCCGAGCCGCCATGCTGACCAGACAGCAAGCGTCAAAGTCTCGCCCCCTTGGAAAGCGAGCTCATGCCTCTCCTAACCCTCGCTTTCGCATCCTCATGGAGATTAAGGGTGAGCCGTACCTCCAACGACCCCCTCCTATGAAGAAAGGCCTTTCCCATGACAAAAGCCATTACTGCCACTTCCACCGGGATTACGGCCACGATAGCGACAACTACTACAGCCTAAAGTATGCCATCGAGAAACTCATTCAGCATGGATACCTTGGGAAGTATGTCCAAAAGGTGCCTCCGATGGTGTCGGCGCTCATGGGGCCCCCACCTGCTCAGGCTGCTATCGACAATGCCCGATGGAAAGGACGGTGGAATGGTGTCTTGGGGGTCAGTCTCCTCGTCTAAGCATCCGAGTGAAGGTGGGGATTTAGATGATGTAATCCCCAGAGAAAAATCTATCAGGGTAGAAAATGTAAATAATGAAGGCGTCATCATTTCGATGATGATTGCCAAACATCCTGTAAAGAGGATCCTGGTTGAGAGTGGCAGCTCAGTTGACATCATTATGATGCATTTGTTAGGATAAATTTGTCTATTGATTCTCTTCAGACAGTAACGGCTCCCCTAGTTGGATTCACGGGAGACTCAGTGAGGGTAGAAGGTAAAATCTCCTTACCAGTAACGGCCGAAACACTGTCATGTCAGAGCACAATTATTATGAGGTTCCTAGTTATCCGAGTACTTTGGCATACAATGCCATTCTCGGATGACCCGGCCTTAACCTCCTTGATGTAGTTATCTCCATCAAATGATTGCTCGTGCAGTTCCCCACCAGTAATGGAGTCAACGAGATGCGAGGAGAAGTCAGCCCAGTCTTACCCTGCTATCACATGGCTTCGAGTCCCCAGGAGGTCGAGCCGGCCTCGGAAGCACCGGACCCCAGGGAATCCAGCAAGGGAGGAGAGCCGGCGGAGCGGCCACTAACCTTTCCACTGGGGAATGATCCGGCGAAGATGGTGCAAGTTGGCGGACTTCTCCCTCAGAAGACTGTGATTGCCTCCTGACTTTCCTGTGGGCCAACTTGAACATCTTCGCCTGGTCAGCGTTCGACATGCCCGGTATTCCGCCAAAGGTAATCACCCATAAGCTCAATATTGATCCAAAGCACCGTTTGATCCACCAAAAGAAGAGAAGTTTTGCTCCCGAGCGGCAGAGAGTCATTGACGAGGAGGTCAACAAGTTACTTGCTATCGACCATATTCGGAAAGCACACTACCCAAGTTGGTTAGCCAACATAGTCATGATCCGAAAGGTGAATGGGAGCTAGAGGATCTGCATTGACTTCACCGACCTCAACAAGGCATGCCCAAAGCATAGCTTTCCTTGCCCCGGATTGATCAGCTGGTAGATTCAATGTCTGGCCATGAGCTTCTCAACTTCATGGATGCCTTCTCCGGATACAACCAGATAAAAATGAACCCAGGCAACGAGGAGCACACCTCCTTCATGATCAAGAAGGGCATTTACTGCTACAAGGTAACGCCTTTTGGCCTTAAAAATGTGGGGGCAACTTATCAAAGGTTGATGAACAAAGTCTTTCAAGACCAGCTAGGCCAGAACATGGAGGTCTACGTAGACGACATGCTGACAAAGAGCGCCAGCACCTTCAACCATGTTTCTGATCTAGAGGAGACCTTCAGCAACCTTCGCCGCTTCCAAGTCAAGCTGAACCCGAAGAAGTGTGCCTTCGAGGTCACGGCGGGCAAATTTTTAGGCTTTATGGTAACCCAACGAGAGATTGAGGCAAACCCTGAGAAGATCAGTGCCATCCTTGGCATGAGACCGCCAACCAACAAGAAGGAGGTGCGGCGGCTTAAGGAAGAGTGGCAGCCCTCAGTCGATTTCTTTCCAAGTCGGTCGATAGGTGCCTACCTTTCTTCAAAGCCCTATGCAAGGTCATCGGATTTGGACAAAAGACTGCCAGAAAGCTTTCGATGGGCTGAAGGCATTTTTATCTTCCCGCCACTCTTGTCGAAACCTAGGGATGCGAAGTCTCTTTCTTTACCTTGCCGCCTCCTCAGAAGCTGTCAACTCTGTCTTGGTGTGCCTCAACATTGACGGAACCCTGAATGGACATCCTTTATGGATTTCCCTGAGGATATAATCGCATTTGCGTAAGGCTATCTTCAGTTTTTGGCAGGCACCTTCATCGCTGCACAGAATCAAGAGTTAGTAAAAGAAAACACCAAGCTGGGAACGAGAAGGAAGGGTCTTGTGCTTACCAACCACCAAAGCCAGCTCGGCCTCGTAGAGATTCTTCTCGGCCAGTAATTCCTTGTAGGAGGGGATCTCGGAGGATGTCAGGTGATCGAAGAGCTCTTTATCCCTCTAGTCCACTGTGGAGTTTTTGTTGGGGCCGACATTGGGATCTCTCCAATCAGCCCTCACTCCCTCCACATGGGCATACAAAAAGCAGGATTTTCATCCCTTGACTTTTGAGGAGAGACGAAGGGGCAAGGCTCGACCTGGCCTAGCAGTAAAAACCCACCACGCATCCTCACTATGGTGGCGGAGCTTATAAAATGCTCGGAACAAGAAAAGCCTAGCCTCTGAGCTCTGGAAAAAACTAAGGATAACGAATGCATAAATGATTCGAATCGAATTCAGAGTCAATTGCGCAGGAACTAACCTATACCTATTTAGCAGATTTAAAAAGAAAGGATGGAAGGAAAGGCGCAGTCCGCACCTAAAGAACTCCTCGTACAGAGCAACCCAACTAGGTAGATCGAAGTTTACTCTGTCCTTGGGCCCTGGCATGGACAAACGTATAAAACTGGGGACCTTATACCCATTCCTAAGGTCTTCTATCTCTTCGGGGGTTATAGTGGAAGCCACCCCCCTGGTCCTGCCAAATTAAGGCCAGCTGCCGGAGGAGGGACTGAACAGGCTAGGGATGGAAGATCTGCTCTAATCGGGGATGCTCGAGAAGGTGGTTGGGCGCTCGCCACCGAGCGGTCACAGATGGTGATTCCGCCCATCGGCCGGGGCATACGGCGGACCAGAGGGACATCGTCTTCATCAAAGAGCAAGGGGAACTCACCATGGGTCTCTTACCCTCCCTAATAGCCCGACGGTCTATGGGTTTCAAAAGAAGAAGAAAAAAGGGGGAACTAACCTGGTGTTTAGAAGGAAGACGAAGGCTGAAGGTCTCAGGCTTCGAAGACTCAGAGCTCAGACGAAGAAGAACAACAGAGAAGATAGTGATGGCGTAAAGGTCTCCATCACGCGCGAGGGACTATTTTATACTCCAATTTTTTAATCGCCTCACCCAAGATCTCGCCACGTGGTCTACAGCCACTGCACCAGATGTCCAGCTGTCGACGATCCCGCCTACGCCCAAGGTACAATGCCTTGGTTCCGCCCAAGGAGCGAGATTTTTGGCCAAAACAAGGCATAGGGAACAGTAAAGCAATGATGGCACCCACCTTTTTCCCATCCCTCGAGAGGCATTCTCTCGGTGCGCCCAGCGCTGACGTCATCCACCACCTCTTCACTTGATTATGAAAGATTTTTGAAGCGACATCACCTCGGAAGAGCACGCTGTGCTTTCGGCAATTAAGGGCGCGCGACAGCTTTCCATTATTTCCAATTTCGCGCTCCTTTCATCCGAAGGTCAACGAGCGCATGGTCCCTCGCGCTCAGGAGTGAGAGGGCATCTGATGTGGCCGATGGTGCCACATGGACAATAACAGCAAAGTTGGCCAACGACGAGAGTGGAGGCTGACGGATGCGCTTGCCCTGACTCCTTCAAGTCGGTCGAGGTGGCCCGACTTCTCCAAGATGGCCCCCTACGGCCCCAACTCCTCCAAGTCGGCCGAGGCGGCCCCGACCTCTCCAGGTCGGCCCCCTACAGTTCTGACTCCTCCAAGTCAGCCGAGGTAGCCTCGACTTCTCCAAGTTGGCCCTCTGCGGCCCCAACTCCTCCAAGTCGGCCGAGAGGGCCCGACCTCTCTAGGTCGGCCCCCTGCGGTCCCGACCCTTCAAGTCGGCCGAGGCAGCTCCGACCTCTCTAGGTCGGCCTCCTGCAGTTCTGGCTCCTCCAAGTCGGTTGAAGCGGCCCCGACTTCTCCAAGTTGGCCCCCTGCGGCCCCGACTCCTTCAAGTCGGCCGAAGTGGCTCCAACTTTTTCAAGTAGACCCACCTACTACTCGACCTATGCCACCTGACACAGTCAGGCCCACCTACTACCTGACCTATGCCGCCTGACTCACGCAGTTGATGGGACCAAACCCACCAACCGTCAAGCCCATGTCATCGATGGGATGGAGCCCACCGACTAGCCCCTACTCACGTAATTACCACGTGCCCCGTAGACATTCTTTTTCATGGAACTCTATGTGGCTAATCCCCAGACAGGTATCGACGACCTATAAAAGGTAAGAGAATTCAGAATTAATGTATGTGAACCCAAGTGTCCACTTACACTAAAAAACCCAGGAAAACTCTGACTCTTGGAGCTTTTCCTGCTTCTAGAGAGCTCTCTTGAGCTTCCTCTCTGCTGTGACCTTGGTTGCTAACTTGAGCATCGAAGGTCTCTACCGGAGCTTCCTTCGGTACAGGGGCTTCTTGCAGGTCGCTCTTCCTTGAAGAAGACACCACCAACTGACAGAGTCTCTTCCCAACATCCAGTTTCAGTGATCGAGCATCAACAAGTCCAACCCCGATTTTAGACTTTTAGTTTGATAAATAAAATTGGAGTTTGGTTTTTTTTTATTTTAAATTTTTCACTTGGATTGATATTTATATTTTATTTTTTTATATTATTAATTTAAAAATTAATTATGATATCATCCGATTCGATCAAACCGATTTATCTGGTCGAACCGATTGACCCACGACTCAAATGTCAAGCCGATTTGTTATCCATTCTGGTTTTCAAAACGTTGGCTCTATCTCCTTTTTCACCTGATTTAGCATTTATCTCGGTAGATGAGGTGACCTTATGATCCGATTAGGGTCCTCCAATTTGAAGGTTTTGACAAAGGAAAGACTGATCCCAGTTCTAAACTAGTGAACCGGTTCGACATCTGGTTTAGTTCGATTCAATAGCATCCTATTGTTTGAACTATTTGGGCATTCTCAACCATGGAAGTAAGGATGATTTTTAGTATTTTATCTAATTTTTTTTATATTTTAAAATTATGTTTCATAAGTTAAAAGTTAGTTTTGAGTCAAAATGTCTACTTTTAAATATATAATAAATATTTATTTTTTAATAAAAAATAAAATTTTATAAAAACTAAAAAGTCTATTAGTTTTAGGAGATTACTGTGTCCTATGACGATTAGAAACATCTTGTCTTTGTGAAATTTCTCGATAAATAGGACGAAATGAAATTTTTTTGTTATTAAATTAATAATTTAGAAGGATAAAAAAAGATGAAAGTTAAAAGATTATGAAAATTGATGAAGTCCTTGAGCATCAAAAATTAATGATTAGTTTTTAATAACTTTATCTAGAGAGGTAAGTAATGTTTGATCACTTATAAAATTTATTATATTTTTAGATAATTTATAAGCCTTATAATGCTTAGTTTATGAATATTGCATGCCATGCATATTGACTATGATTATCATGATTTATACTTTGATTTTGCTTAATTATTATTTATGATGATTTGATGAAAAGATGTTGGACTAATGATTTAATGCATAAGATTGATTACAAGATGATGAAATTAAATTTAAACTTTTAAACCTGACTATATTGGATGATTTTAGATCTCGCTAGTAGGAGTTAAATGCTGATAAATACCCATACTAATGAGAGATATACATTGGTCAGGACCTTATCAATGAGGGTTAAATATTAGTGGTACCCATGATATTTGGAAAAATATGCTGATCAGTAACCTACCTTTGGGGATGAATACTGATGATATGATTCAAGCATAGTAGAATTAGATGACATGGTATAATAAGAATTACAATTGTGAAGATACATATTATTTATTTTAAACTATTAATATGCATCTGTATATTAATATTATGTTATATTTTTAGATGACTAATTATTGATTAATAGGTTGTAAAGTTTATGATTGTTTTATCCTTTCTTTTTCATATTCTACTCAGTAGCTGCGTGGAAATCCATTGGGAGAGTGCTTGGATATGTAAGGAGAACAAATAAATTAATATTTAGTTTTGTTGAGACTTGATCTTTTAAACAATAGTTTTGTAACTAAGTGCTTTTACACTTAAGTACATTTTAAATCTTATAATTAAAATTTTACACTATTGCATTGTGATATTATGAGAAATGCCTAACATATTTGTAAAGAACTCCTTAAGTATGCGGCGATTGCCATGGCTCTAGCTCGATATTTGGGTTTGGGGCATAACAAGTTAAGTTGTATTAGAGCAAATTAAGTTCCGTGCAAATGAGAAATAAAAGATGTGAAGTGAGTGTACGTGGGTAGAAATTAGGTCGACTAGAAATATATGAAATTATTTTTGTTATAAAGTTTTATATCAAAGTTGCACAGTAGAAATATATTAGATTTAATATCAAAATTTTAAATATTATGATTAGAAAAGGATATAAATAGAAATATATGTGGTTTGAAAATAAGTATTTACAATTCCAAATTAAAATTTTAATGATGAAATTTTTTAAAAGAGAAGGAGAAAAGACTCAGCCCTTTTTAGTTAGTTCACTTTAAATTAAGATACAATTTGACTAGATTAAGTTAAAAAATTTATAAAAAATAATATAATTAGAATTTTGATTGAATCTAAATTCATAATGTTCGGTATTGAGTTATCTTTCTAACTCATTTTATATAACTCAAACCAAAGTTCAATTAAGAAAGTTAGGATTAATTTAATAATCATCCATTAGTGCTTACAAACTGCAAATAAATTATGAAAATGCCAATGATGGAGATAAGGATGATTTTTGCTATTTTTATCTAATTTTTTTTATATTATGAAATTATGTTGAATAAGTTAGAAGTTAGTTTTGAGTTAAAAAAATATATTTTAAATATTTAATCGATATTTATCTCTTTGGTTTTCTTTAAGAAATCAAGATCCTATAAAAACTAAAAAAAATTGCTTTTAGAAGATTAATATAGCGCAAACCTCTTGTCTCTAGAAAATTTCTTTATAAATAGAGCTTAATGGAGATCTTTTGATATTAAATTAATAGTTCAAAAAATTAAAGAAGATGAAGGTGGAAGGATCAAGAAGATCGATGGAGCCTTTGAGCATAAAAAATTGAGGATTAGTTTCTAGTAATTTTATCTAGAAAGGTAAATAGTGTTTGGCTACTTCTACAATTTGTCATGTTTTTAAATAATTAAATATAAATAATTCTTGGGATACTTAGTTTATGAATATTGCATACTATGCATATTGACTATGATTACTCTGATATTACTTAATTATTATTCATAATGATTTGATGAAAAGATGTTGGACTGATAATTTAATGTATAAGACTAATTAAGAGATAATGAAACTGAATTTAAACTTCTAGTATTACTATCTTGAATGATTTTGGATTTCACCTTTAGGGGTTAAAGGCTAGTTGATACCTAAACCAATAAGGGATATACATTGGTTAAAACCTTACCAATAAGGGTTAAACATTGGTGGTACCCATTACTTTTGAGGAAATAAACTAGTTGATATCCTGCTTGTGGAAGTGAAAAACTGATGATATGATTTAAACATAGCAGGATTAGATGATATAACATAATGAGAACTATGATTGTAAAAGATACATATTATTTATTTTAAATTATTAAAATGCATCATTGATATTATATTATATTCCTAAATGGCTAATCATTACTTACTAAGCTATGAAGCTCATGATTGTTTTATCTTTTTTTTATATTCTACTCAGTAGCTTTGTGGGGATGCTACTAGGAGAGTGCTTAGATATGCGAGAAAAATAAAAAAAATTAATATTTAGTTTTATTGAGACTTAGTCTTTTAAATAGTGATTTTATAACTAAGTGCTTTTATTACTTAAGTATCTTTTGATTTATTATTAGACCATTGCACCATTGAATTGTAATATCATGAGAAGTGCTTTATGTATTTGTAAGGAACTCCCTTATAGGTATATAGTGATAGTCGTGATATTTTTTCTCTAAATTTTACAAGCAAGATTACTCTATCATAAAAATCATATGTATATAAATATCATTCTTTTAAAACTTCTGTATTGGTCTACCATTAGTGATCACATCATAGAATGCATAAATCTATTATTATAATAATAGCACAATATGCATGGATATACTAATAGTGATTATAACATTGCATATATCAATTTATCATTAACAATCATAATATAACATTGATAAATATGACATGTGAGATTCAACACAACATAGAGGCGAATAATAAATGTTGACACTAAGTCACCTTTCTTGAACGCCAGAAAAACGAAGGTTTTCCTCACCGGATTCCTGCAAGAAAAGTCCTCAAAGACCGAATGCTCCGGTGGGAACCCTCCGACGCTCAAGTCAGTCACTTGGGAACAGATAAGAGTTAACTAGCAGGAATGAGCTAGAGAACTAGAGTTCATGATCCTTCCCTCGTTATATGTGTGGGCTTTTATACATGTCTGACGATCTCTCTTTTTTCGCTTCCAGAAGGTTGCTGACTTCGAGATGCTTTTGTCCACTAATGGACGAAAAGCAAGGCTGACAGCGATGGGTCGCAACCGCCTGTCAGAGGTGTCCCTCCTTACCTGCCACCTATCGAGTGCGGTGCTACGGGTGGCAGGCGGATATGGTTACGTCTAACGTACACCGTTACGGGGTAAGGTCACGCGCTGTTGCAGGCGAGTGGTAGGTCACGTGGCCGCTACAGATGGTTGGTGGGCCACGTGGGCATGTCAGGTGGCTCAAGGCGGCGGGTTGCCAGCCCTAGTGGCTAGACCGAGACAGAGGCTCGAGACTAAGGTCGAGGCTGAAGCTCGAGGCCGAGGCTGACGCTTGAGGCTGAGGCCGAAGCTGAAGTCGAGGCCGAGGCTGACGCCTGGGGCCAAGGTTGAAGCTCGAGGCCGAGGCTGACGCTTAAGGCCGAGACCGAAGCTCGAGGCCGAGGCTGATGCTTAAGGCTGAGGCCGAGGCTAACGCTTGAGGCCGAGGCCGAGGCTCGAGGCCGAGGCTAACACCTGGGGCCGAGGTTGAAGCTCGAGGCCGAGGCTGACGCTTAAGGCCGAGGGGGCCTTGGGGGCCAAGGGGGACCTCGGAGGCCGAGGCCATCCCTCGAGGCCGAGGTTGGGCTCCGTCAGTTTACTGTTTGCCTACCGTTTACTTTGACGATGATGAATCAGCCACATCAGATACCCCCTCGCCCCTGAGATGAAGTAGGCACACCCTGGCGAAGCGAAGGGGTGTCTCCTCCCAAGTGGCTGATCCCCGTCGCTGCCAACCGCCCCCGGACACGTGTCTCTGGATGCTGCGATAGCTTAACGTGGGCGACCTGGGGGATGTGAAGGGGCAGTCATTGTTGTCCATCTGATCTGCAGGAATCATCCCCAAGGCGGGGTTATCCTCTTTGAAATCCATGAAAAGTGCCGCCATCATAGTCATCATGACGATGATATCAGCGACGTCCCGTCATTGGCTGGAGGCGGATCGTCTCACGCGCCGGGCGCCCACCAAGGTGACCCAGCCTATAGCAAGAGTCCGCGTGGCTGGTCAGATAAGGCAGGACAATTTGAAATCTGATAAAACCCCGGGCAGGGCTGAATCTCACCACTTGCTTCAATTGTCTTCGTCTTCCTCCGTCCTTTGGCCTCCCCTGCAACCTGAAAACCAACTTCCGCCATTTTCGCACCAGGTTAGCTTCCTGACCCCTTTCGAGCCCTCCTTTCTTTTCAAAACCTTCCCCATGGCTTCCTCTCCATCCTGGTCCTCGGCGGCTGATCTCGAGGACCGAATCTCCTCCTCGAGGCTTCGTGCCTCTCCCTCTCCTGCTCTTTCATGGTCCTCTGATCCGGAGGACCACCTTCCTCTTACCCAATGGCAGGTCGCCGACAGGGCTCCCACGGGGAGACGCTCGGCGGTAGTCGGCAGGGCCCCAGCGAGGAGGCGCCGGGCGGCGGCCGGTACCTCCTCGAGGGTGGGGGTGGAATCCCTGATGGGGACTGCCTCCACGGTAACGAGCCAGGACCTGGCAAATATCAGGGCTCATTACCAAATCCCCCGAGACATCGATCTTCCTTCCGACCCCCGACGACAGGGTGGTCTCTTCCCGGCCCGGTAGAGTGGCCATCTATGATATCTCCCTTAAGTTAGGTCTCCGCCTACCTTTTCACCCTTTTTTCATAAATCTTTTGGACTATTATTCCTTGACTCCCACTCAGCTGGTCCCGAACTCCCTTCGGACCATTTGTGCCTTTATAGTTCTTTGCCACCACCTCCAGATCACGCCCAGACTCTCCCTCTTCTGTAACTTTTACACCCTTAGGCAGCAGGCAAGTTGGTGGTTGTTCTAGCCTCGACCCGGCCGTATCCTTAAGTTACTCCTCCCCTCTTCTGTCAAGGGATGGAAGTCACGTTTCTTTTTTGCTGATATTGACCAAGTTAAGCCTGGGTGGGGGGATCCTGACCTCCGCCCCAACATGAACTCCACCGTTCTCCCGGGAGACAATGAAGCACTGGAGCAGCCGTTGACCGCCAACATCCCCAGATACAACCTTCTTCTATCGGAGCACAATCTCCGGCTGGTGGGCATCACCACTCGAAGCGGTGAGTAGCAGATGTCCCCGAACTTAGCCAAACTTCCTTCTTTTCTTTCTTCTTTTTTTCTCTCTTTTTTTCTTTTTTTTTAACTCCGATCGGTGTTGTGCAGTGATGAAGGTCCCGGCCGCTAAGCTTAGGAAGGAAGCCATCAAGAGGATGAGTGCCGAGGCAGGGCCAAGCGAGAGTCAGCAGGCCCCGGTGCCAAAGCGTCCGACGGTGCGGGTCTCACCGCCTCCCGAGCGCCAGGAACCTCCAATCACGCTGGTGGACTTGACAGCCGACACCCCACCGGAGGGGGTGAGAGTCGAGGGGGCGATAGAGGAGCCCCAAGTGCCAACCGAACCAGCCCCGACGGAGGCAGAGCAGGGCCCCAACACAGAGCCACCAGCGACAACGAGCTCGCCTCTGGAGGAAGCGCCGACAGGCAGCCCCCCGCACAACGAGCCTAAGCGCGCAGAGGCCGCCGAAGGGAGCAAGGCCGGGCCGACCACTTGTAGATTTTCTCTGATGAACGATGGGCGCCAGGCAGAATGGCTCATGTCTCAGGTCGTCCAACCTGAGTTTCAGGAGGAACTCCGGAACCTGGGAGCGACCAGGTTCTTCAGGGAGGCCTTCTCAGCCCTTGTTCGGGTAAGTGATCTTCCTCACCCTTGGCTTCAAATATTCAACAGTTTGCATAGCTGACACCTTGAGTGCAGGTGACAAACTCCCTGGTGGCCACTAGGGAAGTTATCAGCGAAGAGGAGGCCATCATCCAACAAGCCCAGCAGGACGCCGAGGAGGCCCAGGCCTGGGCCGAGGCAGCAGAGAGAGCCCTCGAGGCAGCGGAGAGGGCTTTGGAGGCAGAGAGAAACGACCATGCTGCCGAGGCAAGGGAGGCCGCTACCAGAGCGGAGGCCGAAGCCAACCGGCTCCGGGCGGCACTCAACCAGCTCAGCATGGCCGAGAGTACAATCGAGGCCCGGGACCTCCACATCCTTGAGCTAAATTCGACCATCCAGGCGGCCGAGGCGAGGGCCATGCGTGCTCAGGAGGCCGAGGTGAGGGCCGCTACCCTGGCAGAGGAGAAAGAAGCGCGAGCCCAAGAAGCAGAGGCCGCTGCCTAGGCCCGGGTCGTAGCGACGGTTAAAGAATTTAAGGAATCCGACCGCTTTGTCGATGAGATGGCCGAAGCCAACGCGGACGCCTACCTTCGGGGGTTCTATGATGCCAAGAAGAAGGTGTCCTGGGTTCTGGACCTCCCTCAGGCCACGGATATAGAGCCGAACCAAGGGTCCGGGGGCCCCTTCGATGACGAGCCCGGGGCCGACCTTTGATTTTGTACTGTTTTTTCTTTATTTGTGTACTAATCTGACCCAGTCGGCATTTTGTAAACGCTATCATTAATGGAATTGTTTTGACCAACTGCATTGTGTCACTTTTGAACCTTTGGGTTGCTGACTTGGGACCTCTAGGGTCCTCGTCGGCACCGAGGGATAGTTTCTACTCATGCACGAGTGACTTCGACTTAGCTATATAGGGCCGGACCCTTGGGAGAGCCAAGAAAGACTTATGCTTCCAAGGACCAATGGAACATCGGCCTTGGAACGCTGAACAAGACTCTGGCTTTTGGGGACCAATGGAACATCGTCCGTGGAACGCCGAGGAAGACTCGAGCTTCTGGGGACCGATGGAACGTCGGCCTTGGAACGCCGAAGGAGACTCGGGCTTCCTAGGAGCCGGTAGTACACCGGTCTTTGGTGCCAGTGGTACATTGGGCTTTCTGTACCGAGCTGGCCTTGGGCTTTTTGGGAGCCGATGGTACACCGGTCTTCGGTGCCAATGGTACATTGGACTTTCTGTGCCGAGCTAGCCTCGGGCTTTTTGTGAGCTGGTGGTACACCGGTCTTCGGTGCCAATGGTACATTGGACTTTCTATGCCAAGTTGGCCTCAGGCTTTTTGGGAGCTGGTGGTACACCGGTCTTGGTGCCAATGGTACATTGGACTTTCTGTGCCGAGCTGGCTTCGGGCTTTTTGGGAACCGGTGGTACGTCGGTCTTCGGTGCCAATGGTACATTGGGCTTTCTATGCCGAGCTGGCCTCGAGCTTTTTGGGAGCCGATGGTACACTAATCTTTCGTGCCAATAGTACATTGGGCTTTCCGTGCCGAGCTGACCTCATGCTTTTTGGGAGCCGGTGGTTCACCGGTCTTCGATGCCAATGGTACATTGAGCTTTCCGTGCCGAGCTGGCCTCGGGCTTTTTGGGAGCCGATGGTACATCGGTCTTCGGTGCCAATGGTACATTGGACTTTCTGTGCCGGACTGGCCTCAGGCTTTTTGGGAGTCGATGGTACACCAGTCTTATGTGCCAATGGTACATTGGACTTTCTGTGCTGAGCTGGTCTCAGACTTTTTGGGAGCCGATGGTACACCAGTCTTCGGTGCCTATGGTACATTGGACTTTCTGTGCCGAGCTGGCCTTGGGCTTTTTGGGAGCCAGTGGTATACCGGTCTTTGGTGCCAATGGTACATTAGACTTTCTGTGCCGAGCTAGCCTCGAGCTTTTTGGGAGCCGATGGTACACCGGTCTTCGGTGCCAATGGTACATTGGGCTTTCTGTGCCGAGCTGGCCTCGTGCTTTTTGGGAGCCGGTGGTACACAGGTCTTCGGTACCAATGGTACATTGGGCTTTCTGTGCCGAGCTGGCCTCGCTTTTTGGGAGCCGATGGTACACTAGTCTTCGATGCCAATGGTACATTGAGCTTTCTGTGTCAAGCTGACCTCGGGCTTTTTGGGAGCCAATGGTACACTGGTCTTCAGTGCCAATGGTACATTGGGCTTTCCGTGCCGAGCTGGCCTCGGGCTTTTGCTGGAAAACTGGGATACTTGAACTCACGTTTGTTAATATTAAATGCAGGGCAAGGGCCTAGAAGAATGCAAGCATAAAATTTAATGTAAAAAGGGAGTACACTACTGATAATACCGACGGAGGTTATCAGCGTTCCACGTCGCGGGAGTGGCTTTCCGTCCAGCCCTTTGATCCTTTACGCTCCGTGGTGGAGCGTTTCAATGACTTGGTAGGGTCCTTCCCAGTTCGGCGCTAACTTGCCCCCTTCCATCGGTTTTGAAACTTCAGCTTGATGAAAGATTAAGTCTCCCGACAAAAAGGTCTTGGGGCAGATGCAAGCGTTGTAATATCTGGTTGCTCGCTGCCGGTAGGCTGCCGTCCGGAGTCGCACTCGGTCCCGCACTTACTCCACCAGGTCCAGGTTGGCCCGCAACTGATTCGGGTTGTCCTCCTCACTGTATGCTTCCACCCTAGGGCTCAAAGAGCCTATTTTCACCGGAATGACGGCCTTAGATCCGAAGATGAGGCTGAAGGGAGTCTCGCCAGTGGGAGCTCGCGGCGTTGTGTGGTAGGCCCATAGCACATTGGGAAGCTCCTTCATCCATCGTCCCTTACAGTCATCTAGCTGGGCTCTAAGTCCTTGGAGGATGATACGGTTGGTCACCTAGGCTGCTCCATTGGTCTGAGGATGCCCTACCAAAGTGAACCGTTGATGAATGCCCAGCTCGGTGCAGAATCCTCGGAAGGGTGCGCTATCAAACTGTCGGCCGTTGTCGATGACCAAGGTATGGGGTAGCCCGAACCGGCATATTATGGACTTCCAGAAGAAGGACCTCACCTTGCTTTCAGTGATCTTGGTGAGTGCCTCGGCCTCGATCCATTTAGTGAAGTGGTCAATGGCCACCAACAGAAACTTGCGCTGACCGGAGGCTGAGGAAATGGCCCCAAGATATCCATACCCCACTGGGCGAAGGGCCATGGTGCAGACAAGGAGGTCAGCTGAGACGTCGGCTGCTGCTGGATGTTTGGCATGGCAGCTATCGCACTTCTTGACGAGCTCGGTCGCATCCTCCCTCATCGTCAGCCAGTAGTATCCCTGCCGCAGGGCCTTGTACGCCAGGGCTCTGCCCCCCAGATGACTTCTGTAGATGCATTCATGGATTTCTCGCATGATGCAATCAGCTTCCGCGGGGCCGACACACTTGAGGATAGGGTATGAGAACGACCTTCGGTAGAGCCTCCCGTCCATCATCAGGAACTTTGGGGTCCGTCGTCTGAGCAGCCTGGCCTTAGCTGGGTCTTCGGGGAGGATGCCATCAGTTAAATATTGGACATAGGCATCCATCCAAGAGGGCTCTTGCTTGACCGGCAGAGCCTCCTCCGCTGCTTCAATGCTCGGGACTTGTAGGTGCTCCACGTACATTCTTCCCAAGGTCCCATCGGCCGAAGTGGCCAAACGGGACAGCGCATCAGCTCTGGTATTCTCTGCCCAGGGAATGTAGCCGATGCGGAAGTAGGAAAACCAAGAGGCCTGGGATTGCACCTTGCTCATGTACCGAGACATAGTCAGGTCTCTGGCCTCGTACTCCCCAGCAACCTGCCCGAAGACAAGTTGAGAGTCCATGAAGGCCCTCAGACGTTCCACACCGAGCTCCTTGGCTAACTTCATCCCTGCCAGCAAGGCTTCATACTCTGCCTGGTTGTTGGTAGCCAGGAAAAGAAATCGGAGGGCATACTCCACCACCTCCCCCCAGGGCTCGCAAGAATAAGTCCAGCTCCACTCCCTTGAGAATTCAATGCTCCGTCCATGTTAAGGACCCAGTCTTCCTTCCTGGCTCCCTCGGCCGTGGAAGATTTCGCGCGCGCCTCCGAGTGCAACTCCTCCGGACGCTCCTCAGCCCAAGTGCACTCAACCAAGAAATCGGCTAACACTTGGGACTTCATTGCAGACCTCGACCAAATGGACAAGTCAAACTCACTCAACTTGATGGCCCACTTGGCTAGCCAACCGGAGGTGTCAGGATGGGATAAGATAGTCCGAAGAGGTTGGTCCGTGAGCACCACGATCGGATGAGCTTGGAAGTAGGGTCGGAAGCACTGAGCGGAGACAACCAGAGCGAAGATGATCTTCTCAGTCCAGGAGTACTTAGTCTCGGCATCATGGAGCACTTTGATGGTGTAGTAGACTGGCTTCTGCGCTCCGTCGGCATCCATGCGGACAAGCACAGAGCTGACGGCCTCGAGGGAGGCCACGAGATACAGGAAGAGCTCCTCCCCGCTTCTTGGCTTGGACAATAGTGGAGGAGTGGATAAAAATTTCTTCAGCTCCTCGAAGGCCTCCTGGCATTCCTTCATCCACTCGAAGCTGTTGACCTTGCGCAACGCCTTAAAGAAAGGCAGACATCTTTCTGTCAATTTGGACAAGAAACAGCTCAAGGCCGCCACCCTTCCGGTCAGGCGCTGCACCTCTTTTTTTCTAGCTAGGGGCCTCATGTCCAGAATGGCTCGGATCTTATCGAGGTTGGCTTCGATTCCCCGTTGAGTCACCATGAAGCCTAAAAACTTGTCTGCTGTAACCCCAAAGGCGCACTTGCGGGAGTTCAGCCTCATCTGATATCGGTGGAGATTGCCGAAGGTCTCCGCTAAGTCGGCTACATAGTCGGTAGCATGGGTGCTCTTGGTCAGCATGTCGTCCACGTACACCTTGATATTATGTCCAATCTGGTCCTCGAAGACCTTATTCATCAATCTCTGGTAGGTGGCCTCTGCATTCTTTGGCCCAAATGGCATCACCTTGTAACAGTATATCCCCTTCTCAGTTACAAAGGAGGTCGCCTCCTCATCGGTTGGGTCCATCTTGATCTGGTTGTACCCTGAGAAGGCATCCATGAAGTTGAGGATCTCATGACCGACGTGGCGTCTACCAGCTGGTCGATCCGAGGCAGCGGGAAGCTATCCTTGGGGCACACTTTGTTGAGGTCGGTGAAGTCCACGCACATCCTCCAGTTCCCACTGGCCTTGCGGACCATCACAACATTCGCCAGCCAGTCGGGGTAGTGCACCTCGTGAATATGGCCGACCGTCAGCAACTTACGCACCTTCTCATCTATGTCTTTCTGTCTATCGGGGGCGAAGCTCCTCTTCCTCTGCCGGACGGGCTGGCACTCAGGCTTGATATTGAGCGGATGGGTGATCACTTCCTCTGGGATGCCGGGCATATCTGACACCGACCATGCGAAGATATCAGCATTGGCTCGCAGAAAAGCGAGGAGTTGATCACGAGCCTCCTCCGGAAGTAGAGCCCCAATATGGATTGTCTTCGTTGGGTCCTCCCCCAGGGAAAGGCCATCAGGTGTTCGGCCGGCTCCCCTCTTCTTTTTGAGTATCGGGGATCCAGCGCTTCTGGTGTAGGTGCAGATACCGCCCCCTGAGGACTGGGGGCCATGTGGTAGCAAAGCGGTGGAGGGTTCTGCTCCCCCGCATCTCTCCGACCCCTTCGCTGGTGGGAAACCTCACGAGGAGTCTTTTGGTGGAGATGACAGCGTCCAGGAGGTTAAGTCCGGGCCTTCCGAGGATGGCGTTGTAAGCAAGGGGCACCCGGACCATAAGGAAGCTCATAAATACCATGCTTTGTCGTTGGGGTGTGTCGGCCATGACAGGGAGAGTGATCTCTCCTTCGACCCTCATAGAATCCCCGGTAAAACCCATTAGGGTTGTGGCGACGAGCTGAAGCATGTCGGAAGACAAGTTCATATGAACAAAGGCATCATAAGTCAACACATCCACCGAGCTTCCACTGTCAAACAGAATTCCTTTTACAGAATGCTTAGTGATCGACATGGATACGACAACGCTATCATCATTTTTATTGATCACCCCCTCTAAGTCCCTTTTAGAAAAAGGGATTACAGAATCTAACTCTCCCTCCCCCTCGGCCTCTTGGGTGGGCTGCCTGCCCCCAGGAATTCATCGCCAACATCTTCTCGGTCAGTGCATTGCCTATCATCGGTAGTAGAGGCGCTGATGGGCCGGAAGCACTCTGGTTGTTCCTTTGAACGAACTTCTCCGGGTGGCCTCGCTGGATAAGGTCCTCTATCGCCTTCTTCAGATGGTGACAGTTGTCGGTGTCATGGCCGTGGTCCCGATGGTAGCGACAGTACAAGTTCTTGTTGCGGGGGGGTCTTCGGGTTCAGCGGAAGAGGGCATGGTAGATATGACTCGCCCTTGATCTCCAACAAGATATGGAAGATGGGAGCAAGCAGAGGGGTGAACGGGCCGTCCCTCGGCATGGGAGCCCGAGGACGGTTGTCTGGTCGGCAAGGAAGCTCGGGCCTCCTGGGACGAACCTCAGCATGCTCTGGATGGGCCAGCTTCTTGGCGGTTCTTCCGTTAGCCTCGCGCTGGGAGGAGTCAGCCTCGTCGGCACGGATGTACTTCTAGGCCTGTGGCTTAAGAGCTCGGTGTAGGAGCCGAGCAGCTTCTTGTTGAGGGAATATGCAAAGTGGGAGGGATGGAGCCCCCACTTCAAGGCCAAGGTGGCCATGGAGTCCTCGAGGTTGTAAACCTCCAGGGCTGCTTCTTTGAACCGAGCGACATAGTCCCGCAGGACTCACCACTCTTTTGCTAAACGGAGAAAAGACTGTCCGCCACTCTTGGAATCTTTCGGCAGGCGTCAAAATGGGCCAGGAAGGCCCTCTCCAGCTGACGGAAGGAGTTGATACTCCGCGGCAGCAGGCGGGAGTACCAGGCTCGAGCGGCCTTCTTCAAGGTGGTGGGGAAGGCGATGCAGAGGAGTGAATCGGTTACCCCCTGGACCTGCATGAGGACCTTATAACTCTCTAAATGGTCCAGGGGATCGGTGGTCCCATCATACGGGTCCAGCTGAGGAAGACGAAACCGGATTGATATTGGTTCCTCCATGATGCGGCGGGACAGCGGTGGCCGGCTGTCATAATCCGCCTCCGGTGGGTTGATGATCCGGCGGCTGAGCTCCTCCAGCCGCTGATTGTACTCGTCGAGCCGAAGCTCGGCCCGACGAGCTATCCGACCATCGAAGGACCCCTCCCTGGAGGATTCCGAGGAGGGGGAAGAGTGTCGGTGATGCTGACGGGGGCGCTCCGCCTTCCGCCCGTGCCATCGCTTGGGAGAAGCGCTGGCGTGTCGAGAAGACGACCGAGGTCTCTTGGAGGCTTTCTGGCTGTGAGGCCTGGGCGAAGTGCGATGGTGGCAAGCTTCTCGGACGGGAGACCTCCCCCGAAAAAAGTGCTGGCTGGGTTGGACCACTCCCAGAACTGACGGGAGTGGCCCTGGCTGTTGCACGGCCGCCGGTTGTTGCTGCAGGACTTGAACCGTTGCCACCAAGGATTTGACCTGCATGGCGAGGGCGGCGAGACGGTCTTCTTGAAGCTGCTGCGGTGGTAGTGCAGGGACGTCGGCCAGGGGAGCGGATGGGCCGACCGCTAGTGGGTCAGCACCTTGACGCTGCCCCCCGGCATGACTGGTGGAGACTTCTTGCGCACAAGTCAACACCATTGTTTGGGAGCTCAGGGGATGAGAAGTTGCTGCTGACAGGTTTGAAACTTTTCTCTTTGACCCCCCTTCCTGGTGCGCCAATCTGTTGACGCCAAGTCACCTTTCTTGAACGCCGGAAAAACGGAGGTCTTCCTCGCTGGGCTCCTGCAAGAAAAGTCCCCGGAGACCGAATGCTCCAATGGGAACCCTCCGACGCTCAAGTCAGTCACTCGGGAACAGACAAGAGTTAACTAGCAGGAATGAGCTAGAGAACTAGAGTTCATGATCCTTTCCTCATTATATGTGTGGGATTTTATACTTGTCCAACGATCTCTCTTTTTCCGCTTCCAGAAGGTTGCTGACTTCGAGGTGCTTTTGTCCACTAATGGACGAAAAGCAAGGCTGACAGTGACGGGTCGCAACCGCTTGTCAGAGGTGTCCCTCCTCGCCTGCCACCTGTCGAGTGCGGCGCTGAGGATGGCAGGCGGATATGGTTGCGTCTGACGTGCACCGTTACAAGGTAATGCCACGCACTGTTGCAGACAAGTGGTGGGTCACGTGGCTGCTGCAGGCGGTTGGTGGGCCACGTAGGCATGTCAGGAGGCTCAAGGCGGCGGGTTGCCAGCCCCGGTGGCTAGACCGAGATGGAGGCTCGAGACCAAGGCCGAGACTGAAGCTCGAGGCCATGTTGATGCTTGAGGCCGAGGCTGACGCTCGAGGCCGAGGCCGAGGCCGACGCTCGAGACCGAGGCCACACCTGGGGCCGAGGTGGAAGCTCGAGGCCGAGGCTGACGCTTAAGGCCGAGGGGGACCTCGAAGGCCGAGGCCATCCCCCGAGGCTGAGGTTGGGCTCCGTTAGTTTACTGTTTGCCTACCGTTTACTTTGACGATGATGAATCAACCGCATCAATAAACATGAGCAAGTTTAAATACTATTATTAGTAAAAATATAAAAGAACGTATAGGACAAGCGAAATACTTCTTTTAAATCTAAATAAAATCTATCAAGATCGTTGGCTGGTATTACGAACCTCGTTGTATCTTTCTTACCTCATTCCATGACTATCAGTCATCCACGTGCTTTCCACATCCCAAAATTCATAGAAAAACTAATGGATTTGACATTCCAAAATTTATAAAAAAACTAATGGAGAGATCTCTTCCTCACATAAAATAAAGAGAACGTTCATATTTTTTTAATTATCAAAAGTAATCAGCTTTATCCTTTATTCTTAAGAATTATTATTAGATAAGAATTCTAGGTCTTTTTGACCAATTATCTTCTCATAGTCAAATAAAGGACCATTATCTTTTTATGATTATTTAGATAAAAGCTTTTATTACTTTATAATTATTTTATATGAATAATCATAAAATGACAGCATGGATGTGTATAGCAACAAGGTTTTAAGATATATTAATGGACAAATGGGCTGGTCTTAAGGCCCTAAAACAAATTAAAAACAAAATAAAATAACAATCGTTCCCTGTTTCCTTAACCGGAGATGGGACTCCCGATTGAAGCCAAGAATCAACGCCTAATTAGAGAGGGAATTTGTTGGCTGGGATAAGCCAGATCTATAAAAGATCAAGCCAAACTTCATTCCGGGAGGGCAACAAAGGGCTAATCGATAGGAGCTGATCGAAGGCATTCGGAATCCAAAGAAGGGCCAAGCTCTTAGCAAGGAAGAGATTGTGATCCTCTCTATTCGTGGAGTGTACGTGCCGAACCAACTTGTAAAAATTAAGTGCGCTTGGGCTCTAACTGGTAAAGCCATTTAACTTTAATTAAAGAAAAAGAATAGTATTTAAATTAGAATTTAAGTTATGCTAATTGATTAGTCCTATAGCAAACTTTAAACTAGGTGTGGGGACATGCCTAGATTAATAAATAATGGGTATCACCACCATAGTCTTATAGAAAGGAACATTAGGGCTTTAGTAATATTGAACCCAGTAGACTAGCAGGGAAAAAAAATTAAATTAATAAAAATAATATGGATATGTGTTAATTAAGCCTAAATTATGTGTTAGGCTTGGAAGAGGATCTTGAGTTGGATTAGCTAATTTTCTTGATAAGTAAGTAGTGATTGGCTAGTTTTAGAATTTATCATATTTTAATATATTAAATATTTACATCCCTTATGATGCTTAAATTATGGTTATTACTTAATTATGTGCATGTCTGCTTTGCCATAATATGCATGCTTATATTGATTAGTTATGATTCATAAAGAATTGATGTAAAATGTTAATACGATGATTTAATGCATAAGATTGATAAGAGATGATGAGATTGAATCTTAAAGCTTCTAAATCTAGCTGTGCTAGATAATCATAGATCCCACTAGCGGGGGTTAAATGTTGGTCAATACCTATACCAATAAGGAATATGCAATGGTATGGATCTCACTAATAAGAGGTTAAATGTTAATAATACCAATGACCTTGGGAGACATACATTGGTCAGGACCCTGATTGTGAGAGTAAAACACTAGCAAGATGATTTAAGCATAGTAGAATTAAATGCCATGCATAATGTGAACTAAAATTATGAAAAATATAGTTTACTTCAATTAACTATTATATTGCATCTGCTTATATAAAACAAATATGTTGATATTATACTATATTTTCTAGATGGCTAATTATTGCTTACTGGATTGTAGAGTTTATTATCATTTCAACTTTTTTTTTCTTATTCTAATCAATAGTTGTGTTAGGACATTACTGGGAGAATGCTTCGAGATGAAAAAAAAAAGAATTTTTTATTTTAGTTTTGATAATTTTAATTAGACCTTTTATATTAGTTTGTTATGATAGCATGACAAGGCCTGCATATTTGTAAGGAATTCTCTTATGAGTAGTTATCGTGGCTCTCAACTCGAATTTTAGGTTCGGGGTGTGATAATTTAAGTGGTATCAAGGCAAATTAAGCTAGGTAACAAATAAGACTAAAACATATAAATTGAGTGTAGGGGGATAGATAAAAGATAAGGTCGAACAAAAATATTGATAGTTAAAGTCAGATATACTATTAGAAAAAGGAGGTTGCAAAATAAATTCTAGCCACCAATTTTGTTCTTAGTGGAATAAGATTATATGGCTCCATGTAAAGGAAGGTGAGTTGCTAACAATGCTATTAGAGAATCTTTAAACCGATGGGTTGATGATACTTCTATGCAAAAAGGAGTAAGTAATCCTCTAAAAACTACTAAGATAGATCGTTAGAGAACAAGGATGCACCAATAGTATAGGCAATAGTTGGCATGATGTAGTTGCAGCAGCAAGTGCAACAGTAGAAAGCTTAGCAACAATAGCAAAGGTGGTCATGACTCATCAAAAACATAGGAGTAGTATTTCAAAATTTAAGAGGTTAGAACCACCTCCATTCAAGGGTACCAATACCAATGAACCTTTGGAAGCTAAACTTTTGAGCAAGGATGTGAAGAAAGCCTTTGCAACACTATGGTTTAAGAGGAGGACAAAGTAACTTTTGCAACATATGTGTTACAGGGTGAAGCTTATGATTGGTAGAAAATGTTAAGGAACAGATATGAATGTGAGGTTAAGCCATTGACTAGAAAGAAATTTTGCAAGGCCTTTTATGAAAAGTATTTTTCCCAGATCAAGAAAAGATGCAAGAGTTCATAATGTTGAGATAGAAAGGCTTGACTATTGGATAGAATGAAGCCAAATTCATAGAGTTAGCCAAGTTTACTCCAAAGTTAATAGAGGATGAAGAAAGTAAGGCCCATAAGTTTGAGATGGATCACAGAATTGATATCAAGAAGGGAGTGGCTATTTTAGAGCTGCCTACATATGCATTAGTTGTTAATAATGCCCTGATAGTAGAAAGAGAAAACAGTGAGGAACAAGCTGAAAAGGAAATGAATCAGAAATAGAGATTTAGAAATAATGATGGGCAAGACCAAGAAATTTGCCAAGGGTTCAGGAGATGATAAGAAATTCCCTAGATGCCAGAGGAATCATAATGTGAAGGAGTGTCCATTTACATTAGGAGCCTATTTCGAACGCGGTGTGAGAGGACACAAGGCTATTGGCTAACCACAAAAAAGGAGAAATTAACTACCGCTCATAATAAAGAAGAAAATTCAAGACCAAATGTTCAAGGAAGAGTTTACACCATTACACAATATTCTCAAGACTCAAATGCTATGGTGATAAGTATCATTCCTATATTTGATGCCTATGCCTTAACATTACTTGATAATGGAGCCACACATTCATTTGTATTTACTACATTTGTAAAAAAAGCATAACCTAACTATTGAACCTAAAGACATAGAAATATGCATAGTTACTCCTATGGGAGGTACAATGAACTCTATTATTAGCTGTAAGACTTGCACCCTTAAAATAGAAGACAAGAAATTGCTAGCTAACTTAATCATGTTGGAAATGTTAGATTTTGATGTTATATTGGGGATGGATTGGTTAGCCGTGCACCATGCCTCCATTGACTATCAAAAGAAAATCATAAGTTTTTAGATTCCAAGGGACCTAAAATTTAGGTATATTGAGAGCATAAGAAATTCTCTCATATGAACCATATCTTTGTTGCAAGCCAGGAAAATGTTATAGAAGGGTTGTGAGGGGCAAAAATTTGAAAATAGTTGTTAGGAATTAAGGTAGTTATTGATATCTCTCCTTTCATCTCGTTGTTGGTGGACCACCTAGGTTGGTTGTATGCCGCGGGTATCTGTTGCATTTTATTAGTAACAACTTTTATTTAAGTGATGTGAAGTCTAAATTTCTAAACAGCACAATTTTCCACTATTATTTACTTCTGCTTTAAGGATAAGAAAACTTTCAGTCAAGAGATCCCATTAAATGTTAGCTTGTCAATTGTTGGTGCATTATCTAAAGATATATATATATATATATATATATATATATATATATATATATATATATATATATATATATATATATATGTCATAAGGGTACAAAAGTGATGCTGTCTTATTGGGATATGGTTTCTAATCTCGCATATTCAACCTCCCTTGAGATAAGATTATGAGGCCCTTTCACATTTTTTGGGCATGCCTTATACATGAAACTTTTTTTATTTGATGATATATATCTAAGAAACAGTGCCCATAGAGATCCCTTGCATGGGGTTGTTGGCCAAGACTGATGCTCACATGACATCCTAAGATGAAAATCCCTAAAGTGATCATTAAGAAAGAGCAATACTCTTGTAATTGAGGAGCAATGTTCCTTTAATTATGAAACAATGTTTTAGATATGGAAGAATAAAAGGTTCTTCTAGCATAGTATAATGCTTCAAGTATTTGGCCAAACAAGCTTGATTTAGACTTTGGGTTTTAGCCTTAAGTTTATAGGGTAGCAAGATTCCTTTGTCAAAAAAATAAAGGAATAATGTTAGTAGGCTATGTTTGATACGAACCTGGAGTCCAATCTCCATTAGGATTATATGAGGAGCAATGCTCCTTTTTCTTTAGGTGGAGGAAGCAATGCTTTCGCCATAAAGGAGCAATGCTCCTGGTAAGAATATGGAGCAATGTTGGTCTTAGGATTATCAAAGGAGGAGGCGCTTTAACTTTTATCTCTGTGTAATGCTCTATTCAAGATGGGGAAGAAGGGAATGTAGTGCAACTTTATTCAGACCATAGAACAAAGCTCTATGTTGGGAAATAGGCTAGATTCATATTTCGGAGGTTTGGAGCATTGCTCCTAGGTTTAGGGATGCCTTGTAAATTGTTGCTAATGTTTTTAGAGGAGTAGAGGGATTCTCCTTCATGTTGGGTGGTTTTAAAAATGAACTAATGATTCCATTGGGAGGAGTAATACTCCTTGAAGAGATGGAGCAAGAATTCAAAGCACTGATCTTAGAATAGGTATAGAATAGAATACTATTGACTACATAAGAAGACGTCAACTTGTATTCCATGGAGTAATGCTTCATTTGATGATGGGAGGAAGAGAGATGGAGGACCACCATTAGGAGCTTTAGAACAAAGCTCTATGACAAATTGTGGCCCATCTTAGAAATTGGATGCTAGGCCTGCAAGATGCAAACCACTATGAATGGTAGCAACCTCATTACTTCATATATATCTTTTTGTCTTCAAAGATGTCTCAAATATGGTCACTAGGGCTTGTGGAGAAATAAGGGTTGCTATTTCACATTGGATGGCCCAATTTGGATGAACTTTGTTTTTGTTAGAATGATTTGAAGTTGGCTAAATGTTGAGTTTGCAGGCTTTGGGCTGTTGTAGATTGCCTTTACTTTTTTACTTTATTTTTTTAACTTTTGACTCTAGGAATGCATGATCCCAAGTGTTTCCGAGAGGGTAAAGGGCTACTCTTCGATAGTGGATGACTCTAATCTAGTTGGATTATAATGCTATAGGAGGAGTTAAAGGTGACTATCTTGTAGCAAGGACAACACCTTCCACCTTCATCTTAAGCTTTGGGACTTCGAAGATGCCATGGTACTTGATTTCTTGCATTGCCAAGGTAGTAAGGATCTTATCTTGGTAAGGGGAATGACTAAACATGAAAGAATTGGGGTGGGTTTTCAAGTTTAGGTAGAGAGAAAGGTTGTTGACCATAACTTTTAGGCCATCATAGAGGTTTAAAATAAGAGAAGCATGAAGGATTTTTGCAGTTTCTGAGTTTAGGAATTGTGTGACAAGGTTTACCAAAAATTTGAAAGCTTGGAGAAATATGGAATAGGGAGGGCAATGGCCCGGGGATGCCTGGGGCGGCCTCTACCAGTCCCTGTCCCCATTGAAAAAAATCTCTCCATTCTTCGTCCCGTTAAGCCATTATAGTTAACGGGATGGAGACAAGAATACCCGGTCAGATAAACGGATACCCATTTGCCATTTACATAAAAAAATAAAATTATTTTATTAAATTTATAATTTACTGAAAGCTTAAAAAAATGATAGAGAGATTCAAACATGTTATACTATGATTTTTTAGTATATATTTTTTATTTATTTTAAATTTTAAATATTTAATATATATATATTAAATATATTATATTAAAGCTAACAGGGTTGGGAACGGATAAATGGGTGGAGGATACTGTCCCCCGATCGTTTACCCGTTTAGCCTTTAAATATGTAATTTTTGTACACATTAAGCCATTTAGATCGGAGATTCTTGATCCGTTAGAAATGGTACAAGTCGGGTAAACGGCCAAATAAAAAAAATTGTCATCCCTAATGTGAAAGGAGAGTTTTTTGCAAGTTTTTAAGGTAGGCTATAGTAGGGCATGTAACAATGCAGCATGGTTGGTGGCTTTTTCATGCTTAAAATAAGTCTTAAGGGTTTTTGGGCATTGGATTCAAGTCCTTAAATGTGGGGTCTTTGGTTCTTGAGCATGGAATTCAAGGCTTTGGGGTGGAGGATTTCAAAGGATTCAGAGGAAGTGGGCGTAGGGTTCTCAGGAAGTGTTCTTCAATAGGGGTTAAATAGCCCTGCATGTGCTTATATTTTTCATTGAATCCTCCTTTAATTCTATCCATCTATTGTGTACTCACCCATTGGAGGAAAGCTGAGGTCTTGATAGCATGTAAATGGATGCAGGACCAAGGTAGGATGGGCCAAGAAAGGCTAGTTGAGGCATGTGAAATAGTTGAATGCGCTTGGATAATAGGCATGGATTTCCCTGTTTCGATAGACTCTCAACCATCCGATGTTTTTTTGGAGAGTCTTCAAAGGGTGGTCTTCCTTCTAAATAGGGTGTGGAGGGCTAGAGATAATTAAAGGGGCATTGAAGGTATGTTGAAGCTCACATTTGCATGCTAAAAGTCTACATGGGGATGTGTTGAAAATTCTAGTGCATTTGATATGGGTCAAACCCTATGTAATGTGTCATTTGTCATGTCTCTCATTTGTTTCAGAATATACGAATAGAATTACACAAATATTATATATGCTTAATTAATAAAATTTCACTCATGCATTTTCCCATTTCTCCTCAAATAAAAATTGAATTTCTCTATTATTTGTTAATCCAAAAGTTAATAAATATGACGTGATGAGAAGGAGGAGGACAAACCCCTAGCACTCCATAAGTAAAAGCTTGGCGTAGTTTCTAGAATTTAGGGAATGTCTTAAGTGGTAATCTCATTGATATTATATTTGTGGCTGCCTAATGTAATTATATTAACCCATACATGCTGCTAGGGGACCTCCTTCACTGAACCAAATGCATTATTGTAATACCACATAATCCAACATGTGAAAAAATAGTTTGAGAAATTTATAATTCAAATTTACTTGCTATCAATTAATTTATACTTTACATTTTAAGGCTACGTAGATCTAATTTATTAACATATTAATTGAGTCAGCAGGTAGCTAAGTTTGAGATATTACAAATAGTATCAGAGTCGTTTTCATATTAATAGAGCCACCAGATGTGTTCGAGATGTGGATGTATGAAGAGCTATTTATAAGACAATAGTCCAAACCAACTAAGGTCCAAATGTACTCATATCATTGCTCTAATTTTCAAAAAGTTTGCAGAAAATTTGTGACAATATAAAGTAATAAATATTAAGAAATTAAGAATAATTCCACACATGAAATTAAAATCTTAGGGTATACAAGGCATCCTATTAAAAACTGACTTCAAATAATTTATTTTATTAAAAATTGTTTATAAAATTGATCAACTCTAATTATTTTATCCATGTCTATAATAATATGAAGTCCAAATAAAATTCTAAGATAATAACTGAATCATTAAATGATTCATGAATCAAAAACCACATATCAATTTTTTAAACATAGATATTCTATCTGAATCACTCTTAATTATGACTCGATCATTGAAACATAGAGATTTAAGATTTTTTTTTTTTTGAGTTAATGCCCAATCAGAATATCTTAATCATACTTCAAGGGATCAAGCATAATAATATAACATAAAATACTTGTAGATTGAATCCTTAAATGAATAATTTTAATAAAATACTCTGACTTTGAATAGATTGTTTACAAAATTTATATAAAATTGGTAATAATTAATCCTTAAATTTTGATGCTCAAGAGCTCTGTCATCCTTCTTTACTCTTTAACCTTGATCTTTTGGACAATTGATTTGATAGCAAAATATCTTCATTAAGCCCTACCTATAGAAAGAATTTTTTAAGCTAAGAGGTTTCATAGCTACTTTTTATAGGATACTAATATTCTGAAACTAATACTCTTCCCAACATACTAATTTCTTTAAGAAAATTAAAGAAATATCTATTAAATATTTAAAAAGATTCTTGGCTCGAAACTAAATTTTAACTCATATAACATATTTTTGAAATATAAAAATTTACAAAAAAAATACCAAAATTTATTCATAAAATTACTCCTAACTTTCTTAATTGAACTTCTATTTAAGCAATTTAAAATGAGTTAGAAAGTTAGTTCAAGATCAGAGATCATGAATATAGATACAATAAAAAATTCTAATTATATAATTTTTGATAATTTTTTAACTCAATCCAAATAAATTGAATCTTAATGTAAAATGAGCTGCTCAAAATTAAAGGACCGGAACTTACATGGGTATTCTGGTCATTTCATTGGGGGCAAAAAAAAAAGAAAAGCAAAAGTTACCACGCCGTGCGCATGTAGCTTGCCTTCACTTGGGGTGAAACATAACGCAACCAAAACATTTTATTCCGACTTGGATTATATGGGGACCATGCAGTTGATTGTTTTTTCGTGTAACTTTCATGCATTAATATATCCCTCTTGTAATCTAGTGACGAATTACATATTGACAGCAAAATTGTTAGCTAATATCAACTCTTCTTAGCATGGTATTCCCTCTCTGTTGCTTTCATCGTGGGCTTTCAACCTGTCCAAATAATCCAATAATATACAAGAAACTCCTGGTGAGCCACAAAACATTATACTTATAGTGAAGGTATTTTCCTATCCAGGAAGTGATGTGTGAGCCATCACAACAAATGCCGTGACTCGGAGGAGTAATGTTGTTGTCATGTGTTGATGTTAATTCTGTTCAATTTCATCCAGGAATTGCAATCTTCCATTTTTTCGTTTTTCTCGTTTCAAGGAAAAATTTGGTCGGTTTGAATCAAACAAATGGCATCAGGGCTTCAAATGCATCCTTCATCAAAATGAGAAGGATGTTCCATCAATGTCACAACTCACATACTTCTAGAGCACGGTGAACCTTTTGAAGCAATATATAAGTACATATAGATCATTTGTGTGTTTATTATTGATGGTGATTCTGTTTTCATCCAAGAACTACCATCTGCCATTCTTGTTGTTCACAATCGATGCAAAATAGGGTCAGTTAAATCAAAAAAAAATGGCACCTAGAATTTAAATGTATTCTTCACCGAATGAAAAATATAGTCCAACAGTGTTACGAATCACAGCATCTAGCTAGGGCACTGTAAACCTAGAAGTGTTGACAATGTTGTGTATATACCATACATACGTAAAAAAATACCTGAAAGAGAGTACATGCAATTCATTTACTTTGGGTTGGGTTTTAATACAGAAACATAAATGCTCACACCATTTTCGTATGGAGAGACAAAGAGTGGATAAGGGCGAATATATATAATTGGATGGAATAACTTCAGTATATGCCTACTCTGACAATATGGTGGAATAAACTTAATTATCACTCTCTCTCTCTCTCTCCAACTTATCTCTAATCTTTGTGCAAGACTCTTCCGCCAACCAAACAAGTGCTTGGTCGTACAATTATAGAATAAGGGCCTTATTCCATCGATATGCTACCTACCGAACATATTAGAACACTGGCTTGAGATTCGTATCCAAAAAAAAAAAATCACATTTTGGGTCAACTTGATAGTGAAATTGCACTATTCTTTGTTGGGTTGATTAAGTTTAGCTCCCTAATAATACTGGGCCGGTTATGGTATGTTCTAAATTTTAGAAACCGGTCAGATCATGTCAACTGTTAATTTGAGCAAGGGGTTAGGTAACAAGTCGAGGCGTTACTCCATCCTGAACCAAACCAGTCCTCCACTTACATGCATATACAATTTGTAACAATATATCCTGTAGATTTATAAATATTTTAAATGTATGTTATTATCTTAAGTTGTTTTTGTATGTGTTATATATATATATATAGCCTTTTGTTATTCATGCTTCTGTTGTTAATTTTTTTATTAAATAAACAATGATTTATTTTTAATAAAGATTTTGTGTAATCCAAGCAACAAGTCAAACAATTTGATCTTGAATTGAATTGAGTTGCGTTGATTCTACCATTGATTCATTTGGTTCAAGTTCTAAAAATTAAGAATTAATTAGAATTGAATTGGTTTTGGATTACCATTTGTCCAATCTAACCAAATAGACCTATGTCCATCCTTAGCTTCTACCCATTATTCATGTATGTATGCATGTATATGCATACATACATACACATATATATGAAATAAACTTAATTATATTTGAATATAGCTAAACCTAAATCTGGATTGTTGAATTCACACAGTTCATAGATTTAAATATGAAAAACATACATGCATACATACATACACATATATAAAATAAACTTATTTATATTTGAATATAGCTAAATCTAAATCTGGATTATTGAATCCACACAGTTTATAGATTTAAAATATAAAAATAGGGATGGTTCCAAGATATATGTGGATCCAAGAGTAGAGAAGATGATTAGATATATGTGTATTTGTGTATATGTATATATGTAAATATATGTGTATTTATGTATATGTATTATGATTTTTTTATATAAGAACTACTTCTCTAACCACGTGATTTATTATAATCAAGATACTAATTTTGTATTTCATGTCAAAGAAGTGCTTTTTAGATTTTTTTTTTTTTTAAATGTACTCCTTTCGTTGCCCAAAATTCACTCATTTAGGATGTGATTAAATTTAAAATAAGCGAGGCCATTAAGCACGTTTTCGTTACTGCTTGGTTTACCGGTCTCCTGCTGTATGACTGCAGTGATAGCAAGGGAACGGAGTATCATATAGCTGGTAACCGAACTCTACGAAAACAGGCGAACTCTAGTAATTTTCACTTGAATATTAAATTAAGATGCACAACAAGCTCACGTACTTCTGCTGTCATTTTGAATAGATAAGCCATGGCCGGGTTAATATATGTTATGCCGAGAGAGAGAGAGAGAGAGAGAGAAATGGAGTTATTGATCGATCAACTGTTACTATACTTTGACTAGTGGTCTCTATATAGCTAGTGGGAACTAAAAGAGATTCTTTAGTCTCTAGTTGAGCCATGCATGAAAGAGACCTCGTTGTAAGGACGCGAATGGTCCCCCGCCCCTCGTTTTCCAATTTCCAAAATGTCTGCCTCGTGGCTTCAAATTCCAGATTTATTCTCGTCCATCCATGGCTTGCGTGGACGAAATCCCGAGTAAATTTTAAGAAAGTAGGACTCGTTCGTTCCTTTTAAGATGACTTTGACGTACGCATCGATCGTCCCACAAAATTAGGTTTACGTCGCGACTCGAAAAGCACAAGAAGCGTATTAAATTAAGCCGTACGTTCACATGCAAGCATTTCTAAAATTCAACCTACTCTTCTACCATTTACTCTCTGAGGATACCAAGGAGAGAAGCCCTTGCGGATGGCCGGCTTTATGACATGCCTCTGAATCTGATCATTCCCCCGGCCGTCAGAGATCTCTCTAGGGTTCTAATTGTATTTATAACACATGCAGCTTAGTCCATAATATTTTGAGGCCAGAAACAATTTTCAAAGCGGAGCAACATTATAATTCGTGGATCACAGTAGGAAGCGTTCAAAAAGAAGATTACTCAAGGAGAAACGAATTAGTCAAGGTATGATAATGCGTGCTTGGAATGCTTTCTTTCTTTTTTTTTCTTTTTCTTCAAGAGCCGGCATATCGCAATCAACAATGCTAGTAGTTATTGTCAAGGTCACCTTCAAGTGATAATCTATTTGACGCAGAAAATTCCAGGGTTAATGGGATTTGTCTAGAAGCCAAAATTTGACACTGTTAAGCGGGCTTTTATCACTAACAGGCTCCAGTTATTCCAAGGAAATCACAAGGTCGAGGCGACAAGATATGAGACTGAAAACAAATCCCATTAATCTTTTCTTTTGCCACAGCATTTGAATCTTCTCCAAGTCAAGAAGCTAGAGATCCATGGCTTAAGTCAAATTTGAAAGGCATATTTGAGACAATTGTGGCAGCTCCCTTGATGTAACCAAAGAAAAAGACAGCTCAATGACTAATTCTTTAGCTCTAAACGATCTTTCTTTTTCCCAAAGAAAATGATTCTAATATGCAAAAGAAGATCAAAGCTTATAATACTTGCCTAATTCATTATACGGAAAAATTTGATGGTATTAATCATATCTCATCCACGTCGATTCATTGAGAATTGAATCTTTTAAGCTGGAAAGAATTGATGCAGTTAAATATTCTTATATCTATCAATTATTCAAATTAAAAAAGCTAATGCTTGCAAAGAAAGCTCATCAAAGAAAATCACATGATAAACCATCAAAGATCAAAAGGAAAGCATATGGTTTCATTAAAAGTTATATCTTAGCAAGATTAAAGGCCGATGAGGTCTATGTTAAGATGGTAAACTAGAGCATGCTTTATAAGACCACCAAATTAATATACATATTTTTAAAAAAGAATAAAACATGATGCTTAATTTATACATATATGTTGTGCTTAAATTTTGAAGTTTATTGCCTGCCGTATTAGAAAAGTTATTTTATATGCACCAATGTAAAAGAAAGCTTCACAATATTAACATTGATGACATCTGAAAGTGACTCCCAAATGCCAATGGATGAAATAAGTCTTGATTTGAATCGTAAAGCACCAGCCAATCTATGCATGTACTCCTGCAAGAGAGAGAAGGGTGTCAACCTCTATACCATCTTTTCTCTTAGCGAGACCACCTCGATTGGGATGATATGAGGTGCAAGAGTGTAGTTGTTTGAGGTTCAACTATAGGTCCTACTTCTCCTCTCTTTTATTCGAGTCTAAATATGGAAAGGTTTGAGTTGCTACTTGAATCAATCCATTTGATCACTTTTTCAAAGACAATGCATCTGGAGTGTCAAATTATTGGTCCTTGCTTTTTGTCGTAGGCTAATATGAAAAGTTTTATGTTTAATTCATCTCATAGGTAATGTGCCCTTTTTACTATAGCTTGATGATGTTTCAGTGTAGTGACTAAAACTACCTCAAACAGATCCTCCCAAGCAAGTTCTTTATAGAGGGTGTATGAAATCTGCTGCCCAACTTTGTCGATCTTAACGTTTGCTACTATTCTTAATAGAATCTTTCAGTTTCTTTTTTAAGAAAGTAGTCTGACATAAAGTGGTATGAACTTAATGGTCCTTAATAAAAGTAGATTGATGCAAGGTAGTCTCTGAGAACTAATTTGGCTTTTACCTAATAGACTAATGTAGGCCAGTTCCTAAGAGAGCTTAAAAGTTTATTTTGAATATCTTCCTTATAAGGAGGTAATCAAACCGCTATAGCATTGTTCTCCTATAAAGTTAGTGTAGGACGGTTTCTAAGCATGGAAAAAAAAAAAAATTCTCTCTTAGGCGAGAAGGCGATTGAACTATTAGGGAGAGTACAGGATGGTTTTCAAGAGAGTTTGAAAGAATCGTTTGGAGTATCTCCCAAGCAAGGAGGTGATAGAACCATTATGGTGTTGCTCCTTTATAGGAAGGGCATCGCTCCCATATAGGGAGGGTGTTAGATGGCTCTGAAGAGTGTTTGAAAGAACCATTTTAAGTATCTCCTAGGTAAAGAGGTGATCTAACCACTATGGCATCACTCCCATGTAGAGAGGGTGCTAGATAATTCCTAAGAGTACTTGAAAGAACTATTTTGAGTTTCTCCTATACGAGAAGACAGTCAAAGTGCTGCGACATCACTCCCCTATAGGAAGAGTGCTAGATGGTTTTTAAGAAAGGTTAAAAGGACCTTATCTTTTTAGGGAGGTGGCAATCGAACTATTATGATATTGCTCTTCTATGGGGAGAGTATAAGGTAATTCCAAGAGAGTCTGAAAGAATTATTTTGAGTATCTTTCTTCTAGAGTGGCAATCGAACCACTATAGCATCACTACTCCTTAATGAGTTTTGAATTTGAGGAGACTTTTGATTGATATCAATGAAGTAGGTAGATTGCCAATGCTTCTCAACTGTAGGAATAGGACAACCATATAATGTCATCTGAAAACTAAGATTGAAGGAACAAAGCCTTTGACATTGGTCTGTCCTTGACTGGAGCCCAAGAAGTTTTGTGGTCTTATTATTACAGTTGCTGATGTTTATCCTCTATTTTTATAGTTGTTGATACTTGTTATCATTGAAGGTGACGGATGAGGGGTCGAAGTCCCAGTGATTATTATAACAGTTGAGGCCATTAAAATGGAGGGATAATTGATACTTGTGAGACTGGAATGGAAGCCAAGAAAATTGCCCCTGCTCCTTTTGTTGTTCGGGCTGTTGGAATAGCAGAAATCGAGATATTCACTAGTAAAAAAAAAAGTGTGGCGAGATAGTGATATCACCTGACGTGAACATATGAATAAAATTGGAGCAAGTGGTTGAGCTTTGCCCGCACCTTTTACTCGAAAGAATAGAATTGAACTGAAGTCGTGTCTGACAAGTTGATCACACGGTTCATTGCCCATGCTTTGCTCACATTAGAATAGAGTTGTTCATAGAGAGGTATCATAGAATTCTTTGCCCATGATTGGGCACATTACAAAAGTGTTGTTGGATTTTCTAACAACCTGATGTCAGAATCCTTTCCAAACCATCGATATGGCAGTTGGTCGTATAGTTGTGGCAAATCTAGTACCGAGGCTACTTGAATATGAAACAAAAAAACAAAATCATTGCCTTCAAAAATATATGTACGCATACTTTTGGACCCAATCTGTAGCATGGTAGAAATATTCTCCATACAATATGATATTAGTAATTTTTCTGGAAAAGTGTAGATGCATAAGGTGCATTCATAAACCCCCCTCAAAACATATTATTTTCTGCTATATTGGCATTTTGATAATGTAGATTCCAAACGATTTAGTTTTATATTTTTCAAGTTTTCATATAATATTTTCTGATGGGTGTGAAGTTTTCAGGTTTTATGGCCCATACGCATCTTATTCATGGAACGCTCCTGAATTTCAAACGGATGGTTTTATTATATGCTGCTGCTGCTGCTGCTGCTAGCGGCTGTTCTGTTTCCATACTTCTGGTTTATTGCATGCTCTTTCCTTTCCCCTGAATATTCTGGAGCTCGTCTCATATTCATGACCGGACACCGTAGTGGATTCTGATTTCTGACCATGGTTACAGAAGACTGGCTTTGCTTTGTCCAGCCTACCCAAGGCTTTTTATCGTTTTGGTCCAAGAATCTTAGAAATTAAAAAAAAAATGATGGGAATATTTCTTTGTGCCATCGTAACAGTGGCGTTGTGCTTAGCCTCTGGTCATCACAGGCACGCCAGTCTAATTAATGCAAGAAAGAAAAAGAAAGGAGAGAATTTCTTTTAAAAAAAAATTGAGAACTGAGAAAAATCATGCAACTCCCAACAAAATTCCAATAGCAATGACCCACTGATGGAACAAAGTTTTGTTAGCTAGCCGTGATGGAAGAAGAGACAAAATAATTGCTATTATATTTTAATTTCTCTCTTTTGATGCTAATTGTGAAAGAATACATGACCTTTAATAATTACAAAAGGACTCTTTAATTTATCTACAAAAAATAAATATATATTACTTAATTTAAAATAGCAACTTCCTATGCAACTAAATAGCAGCAGCTTCCTATGCAACTAATAGCAGCAACTTTCTATGCAACTAATAGGTTTTCAAGGTGGTATTTTCCAAAAATTCTTCTTTCAAAGTCTCTTTGAAAATATGAAGTTTAATTTCCAACACCTCCCCTCTCCCCCTCCTTAAACTTGATTCTTCATGACTCCAAACATGCTCCTTAGCTTTTGAATTCTTCTTCTTTGAGGGCTTTTATGAGATATCAGCTACGTACCTAATCTTTTGTTGAAATATGAAGAAGTTATACTTCTTTGTTTTTTGATACAATCTCGAATGAAGTGAAATCTTGTATCAATATGCTTACTTTGATTATGGAAGACAGATTTTTTGCAAGTTATATAGCTGATTTGTTATCAAAAAAAATGTTGGTTGGCTCTTCCTATAAAATCTTCATTTATTGTAAAAGTCTTTGAAGACAGTACATGACAAATGCTATTTGCTGCTGCAATATACTCTGCTTCACATGATGAAAGTGCAATAATTTGTTGTTTCTTTGAAGACCATGTAAATGCTGCACCTCCAATATAAAAGGCAAATCCACTTGTACTTTTCTATCATCAATATCTCCTGCCCAATTGCTATCACAAAATTCAACTAATTTTATTGGATTAATAGATGAATAAAAAATACCATATCTTGCGTACCTTTGATATATCGAAGGATTCTTTTTGCAATAATTAAATGATTCATTCTTGGCTTCTCCATGTAACAACTTATAACTCCAACACTATAAGCAATATCCGGCCTTGTATTTGAAATATCTTAAGCTTCCAACCAAACTTTTATAATATATTGGATTGACAAGATCTCCTTCTCCATCTTTACTTAATTTAGTGTTGTATTCAATTGGGGTGGTGCTAGAATTGCAATTTTTCATCTTGAATTTCTTCAAAATTTTCTTTGCATATTTGCTTTGTAAAATGAATATGCCTTCATCTGATTGGTTGACTTCAATACCTAGAAAATAAGACATTAAGCCAAGATCCATCATTCAAATTCTTTGATCATTGAAGCCTTAAAAACTTCAATCATTGCAAGACTATTTTCTGTGAATATCAAATCATCCATATATAGACAAACAAATAGAACATTGCCAATATGATTAGTCTTCATATAAAGAAATGTTCAAGAAGGCATTTTCGAAAATCATTTTCAGCAAAATACTTGTCAATCCTTGTATTCCAAGCTCATGGAGCTTGTTTCAATCCATAAAGAGCTCTTTTGAGTTTGTAGACTTTGTCTTCTTGTCCTTTTTGAATGAAACCCAAAGGTTATTCTACATAGACTTCTTCATTCAAATGGCCATTCAAAAAAGCTGATTTCACATCTATTTAAAAAAATTCATTTCATTTGAGCTGCTAAGGAAATAAGAAGGCGTGCCATTTTCATTCGAACAACAAGAGAAAAAACTTCATCATAGTCCATGCCATATTGTTGTTTGCAGCCTTTCACTACCAAGCAGGCTTTGTGTTTTTCTATTTCTCCACTTGCATTTATTTTTATTTTATACACCCATTTGACTCTAATGGCTTGATGACTTGGGGAAGATTTGTGAGTTCCCAAGTGTCATTTTTCTCATTGATGAAATTTCTTCATGCATGGCATTTCTTCATTTTTCTTCTTTATTTGCTTCATAAACTCAGTTGGATCATAACCTTTAAAAAGATAAAACATAGTATAATTATTAGCATCAAGACGCCTTGTGACATCAAGCAACTCTTGCACACTCCGAGTTTTGTATACTCTATTTGAGGATGAGCCACTTGAACTTTCTTGTGGAGATGAATGTCTTGGACTTTATTGTGGGGTTGATGAAATTTCTTCTTGATGTTGTGACTCTTTTTATTTTTAATATGTATCATTTTCTTGCATTTTATTGTTATCTTGCCAGCTCCACATTTGCTTTTCATCAAATTCAACATCTCTTGAAAAAAAAAAAATTTCTTTGTAATAGAATTATACAACTTATAGCCACTTGAATTTTCAGCATATCCTAAAAGAATGCACTTTTCTCTTTTGTCATCAAGTTTGATCCTTTCTCATCAAGCACTTTGACATAAGCAACACTTTCAAAGATGCAAAGATGATCAACCTTAGGCTTGTATGAACTCCATGCTTACTCAGGTGTCATATTGTGAAGCCTTTTTGATGGAAATCAATTCAACAAATAAACTGCACAAGCAACTGCTTCTTTCCAAAATTCTTTAGGCATATTTTTATCTTTCAACATACATCAAACCATATTTAAAATAGTTTATTTTTTCTTTCTGAAACTCCATTTTGCTGAGGTGAATAAAGCATGGTAACTTGATGAAAAATTTCATGTGCTTTGAAAAAAATTAAAACTCATTGGATAAATACTCACCACCATGATCCAATCTTAAAGCTTTAATTTGAAAACCATTTTGTTTCTCAACAAGCAACTTAAATTCCTTAAATTTTTGAAACACTTCACTCTTTTTTTTAATAAATAAACCCATGTTTTCCAGAATAATCATCAGTAAAGGAAAGATAATATTCATTACCTCCATAGTTGTTGGTTTGATCGGGCCGCAAACATCTGAATGTATCAATTTTTTGTTGCTCTTCTTGATCTTCCTAAATGAAGATTCTCCTTTGTTGCTTTTCAACTATGCAAGTTTCACATTTTTTCTTGAAAATTTTCAGCCAAGGCATCTCCGTCACCATATTCTTGCTAGACAAAAGTTTTAATCCATCAAAGTTTAAGTGTCCATATCTAAGATGCCATAGAGTAGAGTCATCAAGAATTTGTGTTAACATACAGGAGGAGCCATCAACATGCAAACTCAACTCAAACATTCTATTTATTGACATAAGAACATGTGCAATGAGAGTATTGTTGTTGTCTATGATAGAAAAACCCAATTCTTTCAGATGAATGTCATAGCCTTTTTTCAAGCAATTGGCCCAAACTAAAAATGCTATTTTTAATGTCTAGAACATAATAGACATTTGAAATAAAATTTTGAGTGCCATTTTTAAGCTTGAAAAGGATTTTATCTTTTCCTTCAACTGGTCTTTTAGAGAGTCACCAAAAGTCACTGAGCCTTTGAAGCTTTCATCCATCTTAAAAAACATATCCTTTATCCCACACATATGTTTGCTAGCACCTATGTCCAGATGCCAAGTACTTTTTTGATAGCACCAGTAATGTTATTGTAGGCCAAAAGTAGAGTTACTTCTTCTTCTTGTTCTTTTGTAAAATAAATTTTCTCATCAACATAATTAGCATTATCTTTGTACCAACAATCTTTAGCATAGTGCCCTTTTTTTTTTTTTTACAAACAAAACATTGTAATGCTTGTTGTCCATACCTTCCTCTTCCTCTAGGATTAGAAAATTTTCCTCTACCATAACCTCGGGCATGGTGGTCTCTTATGTCTCCTTGACTTCTTTGTGGCTGATATTGATAAAATCTTCCACCTCTTCCTCTTCTTCCACTGCCTCGACCATGGAAACTTGTTTATCTTTTGGATCATCTTTCTCTTGTAGTGTAAGATTTGTTTGAGGTACTTGCTCGATGGGTTTCTCCTCCATCTTCTTAGGCAGCTTTTGCTCATGTGCTTGTAGAGAGCCCATGAGTTGCTCTATAGTCATCTCTTCTAATTCCTTTGGTTCTTCAATGGCTACAACAATAAAGTCAAATTTTGTATTTAAAGAACGCAAAATTTTCTCCATGACTCAAACAACAATAATTTCTTCACCATTTCTTTTCAATTGATTGATTATAGACATCAATCTTGAAAAATAATTAAAAATTAATTTCCTAATTATCATTTTGAAAGATTTAAATTCAGACCTCAAGATTGTAGCCGAATCTTTTTTACCTTTTCTGCTCCTTTATGTGCCTTATGTAATAAGTTCATGCCTCCTTTGATGTTGAAGCTTCGGCGATAATCTCGAATGTGCCTTCATCTACACTTTGGTATAGTGTGTAGAGAGCCTTCTTGTCTTTTCTTTTTGACTCCTTATTTTGCTTTCTTTGTTCTTGTGTGAGCATTGCTTCATCTTCGATCGGCTTCATGTAGCCATCTTCTACAAGATCCCAAACATCAAGGGATCCAAGCAAAGCCTTATTTGGATACACCAGTTGTCATAATTGTCTTTAGTGAGTTTGAGTATTTGGGATTGAACAAAGTTCATAGAGGCTATGGATCTTTTTGTGGCTCTGATACCAAATTTGATGAAAGAGGACAAGATAATTGCTATAATATTTTTGATTTCTCTCTTTTTATGCTGAATTATGAAAGGATACATGGCCTTTTATAATTATAAAATGACTCTTTATCTATCAAAAATAAATACATATTATTTAATTTTAAAATAGCAACTTCCTATGCAACTAAATAGCAGCAACTTCCTATGCAACTAATAGCAGTAACTTCCTATGCAACTAATAGGTTTTCAAGGTGCTGTTTAGTTTTTTTCCAAAATTTTTTTCTTTCAAAGTCTCTTTGAAAATATCAAGTTTAATTTCCAACAAGCTAATTTTAAAAATGCGTGCATTGCGTGGAGACCACAAAGGGCCAGTTTGATGAGATTTCCAGGTAGTACTCAGCCCCAACCTAAATGCGAAAGGGGTCGCGGGTGCTGTAACTTTTTGATTTAGATTGACCTTTCTTTCGATGAGCCAGTTTTGTCAAAGAAAAGCGAGTTTACTCGCAGCATAGCTGGGACAGAACCCAGGGCTTGGATGCCGCAATTTTTATGATTTAGATTGATTCTCCTCTATTAAGTTGCAATCAATCCTATCATCAAATTATCATCACCTTTTGCTCAGAAAAACAAAAAGAAAAGAAATTATCACAACCCTTTAGTTAGAGACTCAGTGAACATATTGGATTTTTTATTAAAGAAAAAACGTAGGTCCACATGAGTTTCACAAATAGGTTCATCCGATATTAAGGCACGAGGATCCCAATGAATTCAGAATTTAGTTATGGTTGAGCTTTTTTGGGTTAATTCTATCTGTAGTTATTAAGGCAGTTACGTATGAGCGATGATTGATCGAGCATGGGCCATCCCTGCAAGTCCGAGTATGCCTTGCATGGCGCGCCAGTGATGATTGATCGAGCATGTATAACCACACGTATGGTACAAAAAAATTAAAAATTCCTTGAATACGCATAGTTATATGTATATACGACCAATCACCATATATAATGTGCACGTTCTGTACCGTACGATGTACAAAATCCTTTCCTTCTCTTCATCTGAGAAGGATGGTCATCGAGAGTGTTGACCCATTTATTGATTTTGATGATTAACAAAAGCCATGAGTATATTCTTATGATACTAATGAAATTGATAAGTGTTTCAGGAATTTAGAAAGGTTAAATATTTAAAATTTATATAAAAATAGGCTTGAATCAGTTTTTAATGGTATGTGTCAAAGTTCAGAGTTTAGAGCCGACACCCAGAGTCATTAGAGCCGACTCCAGAGCGTATCGGAACTATTTGGCACTTTCGGCATGGTTTAGAGTCGACACCAAAAAAATTGGAGCCAACTCTAACTTGAGATACAGTGAACTATTTTTCTGCTTCAGAATTTAGAGTCGACACCAGCAGAATTAGAGCCGACTCTAACATGAGAACAGAGACTACATTTTTGGAATATGTTAGAGTCGACCCCAAGGAAATTAGAGCCGACTCCAGCTCGCGATGTGTTGATCCCACAGAATTTCAGAGCCGACTCCACGATGAACTTTTTCTTACTATTTTGGGAAACCGACTTAGAGCCGATACCTTGAAAGATTGGAGCCGACTCCAACCTGTCAAAGTCGATTTTCAGATTTGTCAGAATCAGCTCCAACGGTCATATTTCTTCACCTACTCTTCAACGGCTCTTTGCCTTTGCTTGTGAACTAATCCAAGTACTCTCAATGGCTAGTTTGCATCAAAAACATGGATTAAGAGAGATTATAAAAAGGGGATTCCGACCGTTCAAAACATATGAAAAAAAAAAGACGAAAAGAGAGAAATTTCAAAGAGGGAAATCTCTGAATCAAAGCCTAACTGTTCAAAAGAAATAGAAGAGAAATCCAAAAGCTTCTAAGATCAAATCCGAAGGATTTCCATCAATTTGAAGAAGAAAAGCAAGAGCCCTACTTTTCAACCTTCTCTTCACCAAGCTTCCTTCAAGTGCCTAAGTTCAAGCTTTGAAAGATCATTCAGAAGAGAAGAGGAAAAGAAGAAAAGCTCAACATCAAATAGCTTCAAATCAGGCTTTTCTATTCTCATTTTACTCATATTGTTTATCTGTTCATTTAAGGAGCTTTTAATTTGTTGTAAACATTTGCTTGAGTTATTTGTTTTCTGATTCAATCAGGGATTGAATCAGTTGAGGTAGTTGACCTCGGGCAAGCTAAGATTAGCTTGTGTTAGGTTGTGTGCTAGTGAACCTGTGAAAATCGGCTGGGTTCGTTGTGATCCCATTGTAAAACAAGTTCGGGTTGTGATCTTGTAAAACAACTTTGCTGTAATCAGAGTGATTATAGTGTGTACCCGAGAGTTGCTTGGGAGTAGATGTAGGTGTAGCTAACATCGAACCACTATAAATCCTATGTTTGTCGTGCTTTTCTCTCTCTCTCTCTCTTACTTTTTATATTGTGCTCAGCATTCATAGCATCACTTCTCTTGTGCACATTCATCTTATGAAATTAGTTTTAATTATAAAATTTTTTAAAGAACCCAATTCACCCCCCTCTTGTGTTGCCATCTGGGCCAACAATTGGTATCAAAGCTAGTGCTCATCTCGGCTTGATCTAACAATCAAGAGCTAAAGATCCAAATGGCAGCTCAAGCTAGTTCTTCTTTTTCTGAGGGACAATCACAAACCGGCCACCTTTGTTTAGTGGCACAAACTATTCATATTGGAAAGCTAGAATGAGGATTTTCATTCAAGCTTTAAACTATGAGTTATGGAGTGTCATTATCAATGGTCCTAACACTCCCACATACTTAGTAGACGGATCCATTGTTCCTAAGCCCGAAAGGGATTGGAATGAAAATGATAGGAAAATGGCTCAACTAAATGCCAAGGCCATGAATGTCCTATACTGTTCTTTGGATGCAAATGAATTCAATAGAATATCCACTTGCATCTCAGCCAAAGAAATATGGGATAGGTTGGAAGTTGCTCATGAGGGTACCAACCAAGTTAAAGAATCCAAAATTAACATTTTGGTGCATAAATATGAACTTTTTAGTATGGATCAAAATGAATCAATTACATGCATATACTAGATTTACTGATATAGTAAATGATTGAAAAGTCTTGGTAAGACCTATACTAACTCTGAATTGGTGCGAAAAAATTCTTAGATCTCTTCCAAGAACATGGAAAGCCAAAGTGACAGCTATCCAAGAAACCAAAGATCTGATTATTCTACCTTTGGAGAAGCTAGTTGGATCTCTTATGACCCATAAGCTTACAATGAAGCAACATCAAGAAGATGATGTGAAAAAGAAAAGAACAGTTGCACTCAAAGCTGCAGAAAATGAAAAGAGCAGCAGCAAAGAAGATGAAGAAGATGATGAAACTGCTCTCCTTGCAAAGAAATTCAAAAATTCATGCAAAGAATGAGACCCTTCCACAAGAGAAAACCTGGTATCAAAATGGAAGGTAAAAAAAAAAGAACAAGAATAAGGAAAAAGATCCCTTGATCTGTTATGAATGCAAGAAACCGGGATATTTCAGATCCGAATGTCCTCAACTTAAGAAGAGATACAAAAAGAAGAAGAAGGCGTATGTTGCAACTTGGAGCGACAGCGAGGAATCTTCATCCGAAGATGATCAACAAGAGGTTGTCAACATATGCTTCATGGAAATAATGAAAATGAGATAAATTCTGAAACCCCCAATGATGATTTTACTTTTGATGAACTATATGATGCTTTTAATGAATTGGTTAGTAATTTCAAGATTTTAAGAACCAAAAACAAAACCTTAAAAACTGAAAACTTAGATCTTAAAAAGAAAATTGAACTTGTTCTTGAAATTAAAAATTTAAAATCTGAAAAGGAAGATATACTAAAGGAAAAAGAATCAATTTCTACTGAAAATTTTAATTTAAAGAAAGAAATTAAAAATATAAAAACATTGTTGATAAATTTATAAATAGCTCAGAAAAGCTAATCTACTTTTGAACAATCAAATGGCTGTTTTGACAAAGCCGGTTTAGGATATAGACCACATATGAAACAAAAATTTGTCAATAATTTCTTCATAAAGAAACCAATCAAAAATGATATTTGCTGTTACCATTGTAGCGAAAAAGGACATAATCTTATGAATGTAATTAAAAATGTCTCATAAGAACACAAATCATAAAGGTAAGAAAATATAGGTTCCAAAAGGAACTGTGTTTATTGCTACTAACCATGAAGGACCCAAGAAGGCTTGGGTACCTAAACAAATATATGATTGCTTTGCAGGAGTGTCTTGGGCCAAAGGATCAAAAGAAAATGGTATCTTGATAGCGGCTGCTCAAGACACATGACAGGTGACAAAGAGCAATTCATCACCCTTGAAGCCAAAAGAGAGGAGTTGTAACATTTGGAGATAATGGTAAAGGCCAAATCATGGGCTTTGGTAAAATTCAAATACTCCATCCACTTTTATTGAAAATGTCTTATATGTAGATGGATTAAAGCATAACTTGATTAGCATTAGCTAACTTTGTGATAAAGGTTTCAAAGTTTCCTTTTAAGCTTCTATCTGCACTGTATCAAATCATTGACAATAACATTATATTTATTGGAAATAGAAATGGCAATATACTTAATTGATTTGGACAATTTGTCTACTAGTAACCATTGCCTAATTGCTGATAATGCTAAGGTAAATGAGATTGGATGGCTATGGCATCGTAGACTAGGTCATGCAAGCACACACCTAATTTCAAAATTGCTTAGAATGGATTTAGTTAAAGGACTTCCAAATTAGATTTTGAAAACAATAGAATTTGTGATGCGTGTCAATTTGAAAAGCAAACTAGGAATTCTTTCAAATCTAAAAATATTGTTTCCACTTCTAGGCCACTTGAGCTACTACACATGGACCTTTTTGGACCTACTAGAACCACTAGTCTAGAAGGAAAGAAATATGGTCTTGTGATAGTAGATGATTACTCTAGATTTACTTGGGTATTATTTTTAGCTCACAAAGATGAGACTTTCTCGATATTTCTGAAATTCTTCAAGAAAGTCACAAATGAGAAAAACACCACCATAGTGTCTCTTAGAAGTGATCATGGAATTAAATTTGAAAATTATTTATTTAAAAATTTTTGCATTGAAAATGGCATTCATCATAACTTCTCAGCACCTAAAACACCTCAACATAATGGAGTTGTAGAAAGGAAAAATAGAACTCTAAAAGACATGGCCCGTACCATGCTATGTGAAAGCCAACTCCCAAAATATTTCTGGGCGGAAGCTATAAACACAGCATGTTACATCCTAAATAGAGCCTTAATTAGACCAATCCTTAAGAAAACTCCTATGAATTATGGCATAATAGGAAACCCAACATTAGTTATTTTCATGCATTTGGTTGTCGATGTTTCATTCATAATAATGGTAAAACAATCTTGGAAAGTTTGATGCAAAATCTGATGAAGGTATATTCTTAGGATATTCACTTCTAGCAAAGCTTATAGAGTATTTAATAAGAAGTATCTTATTGTAGAAGAGTCAATTCATGTAGTATTTGATGAATCTTTAGCATCAAGTTCTGAAAAGATAGATGATGAGGAAGATACAAATTTGCTTGAAAGAGATCTTGAAAAATTAAATGCCGATGTATCTTCAGATCATGAACCTGAAGCTAAGGATGATGACTCACATAAGGATGATGGTATTGATACTACTCGTAATGATGTAGATCTACCTAAAGATTGGAGATATACTTATGGTCATCTAAAGGACTTAATCATAGGCGATCCATCTCAAGGTGTAAGAACTAGATCATCAATGAGAAATATCAGTAATCATCTTGCATTTGTATCTCATATAGAACCCAAACTATTGAGGAAGCCAAAAAGATAGTAATTGGATGTTAGCTATGCAAGAAGAATTAAATCAATTTACTAGAAATAAAGTATGGACCCTAGTTGATAGACCTAAAGATCATCCAGTTATAGGATCCAAATGGAATTTAGAAATAAATTAGATGAAAATGGTATTGTAATTAGAAATAAAGCTAGATTAGTTGCAAAAGGATATAATCAAGAGGAAGAAATTGATTTTGATGAAACCTTTGCACCTGTAGCTAGATTAGAAGCCATTAGGTTGTTACTTGCATTTGCATATATGAACATTAATTTATTTCAAATGGATGTAAAAAGTGCATTTTAAATGGTTTTATAAATGAGAAAGTTTATGTTGAACAACCACCTGGTTTTGAAGATCATGAATTTTCAAATCATGTTTTTAAACTACACAAAGCACTTTATAGGTTTAAAACAAGCACCTAGAGCTTGGTATGATAGACTTAAGTAAATTTCTAATTGAAAATAATTTTTCTAAAGGAAATGTTGATAAAACCCTATTTTTGAAAAGAGAAAGATAAAGATTATTGGTAGTACAAATCTATGTAGATGATATAGTATTTGGTGCTACTAACAATCTTCTTTGTCAAGATTTGCAAAGTTAATGCAGGGGAATTTGAAATGAGCATGATGGGAGAACTCAACTTCTTCCTTGGACTTCAAATCAAACAAGAAAGAGAAGGAATTTTCATCAACCAAATAAAGTACACAAAGAAATTCTCAAGAAGTTTGGTATGGAATCAATTAAACCCCTTGGAACACCAATGAGTCCTTCATGCAAACTCAATAAAGATGAAGATGGTAAGAAATTGATCAAAAATATTATAGAGGTATGATCGGATCTCTACTTTATTTAACAGCAAGTAGACCTGATATTATGTTTGATGTATGCTTATGTGCTAGATATCAGTCTGAACCTAAAGAATCTCACTTAATTGCTGTAAAAAGAATTCTCAGATATTTAAGTGGAACTAAAATGTAGGATTATGGTATTCTAGAGACTCAACATTAAATTTGATTGCATATTCTGATTCTGATTATGCTGGTTGTAAATTAGATAGAAAAAGCACAAGTGGTGCATGCCAATTCTTAGGTAGTAACTTAATCTCTTGGTTTAGCAAAAAGCAAAATTCAGTTGCATTATCAACTGCTGAAGCTGAATATGTTGCAGCTGGAAGTTGCTGTGCTCAAATCCTTTGGATTAAGCGACAACTTGAAGATTATGGTATAACACTTGATAAAACTCCAATTAGATGTGATAACACTAGTGCAATAAATTTAACAAAAAATCCTATTCAACACTCAAGAACTAAACACATAGAAATAAGATATCATTTTATTAGAGAACATGTAGCTAATAATGAATTTGTCTTGATTATGTCTGTACTAATGAACAATTAGCTGACATATTTACAAAACCCTTAAGTGAAGAGAGATTTTGTTATCTTAGAGGAGAATTAGGAGTTGTGATCCATTAGAATGATTTTAAATCTCCTAGGAATGATTATCTAGAATTCAATCATTTTCTTAAAGATCCTCTTATGATTAAAAAGAAAATTTATCTAGATATTTGAACCTCTTGATTTACCACATTCTAAGGAAGATTTATCCAGAGTTTGATGATCATTTTGATAAGTTTCAGATTATTTGAAACTCTCATTTTTCACTGAAACTGTCTTGGAGCCGACACCACTGATGTTGGAGTCGACTCTAATTTTATATGTTCTGTCTGTGTTTTAGAGCCGACACCTGCTACTGCGGAGCCGACTCTATTTCGAACGCTACTGTGTTAGCGATTTAGAGCCGACACCTCGCTTTGCGGAGCTAACTCTAAGTGGTCTCGTTTTGACTTTTCTAGGGCAGAGTCGACACCTTTTCATTTCTACTCGACTCCAATCCACTCCAAATCCTTCTCCATTTGTCCCAAACCTAAAATACTTCAAATCCATCCTCTCTTGACATCCAATGGCACCCAAATGCCGTGCATTCGCCATTGGAGTGACCGTGATCACCAGGAGGAGGACCGCTCGTCCGGCGAGACAACCTTCACCGAGTTCATCTTCCACCTCTTCTTCCTCAACTCCAAGCTGATTCCCACTCCATCTTCACCCCAGATCGATCTCCTAGCCGGAAAGGCCATCACCATGGGAAGAAAGGTTGATTTTAACTTCTTTGATTCAGAAGGGTTCACTTTAGGGAAGCAACTCAGGGATATGGGTTGGAAAAAGGTATGTTCACTAGACGTCCCTACCTACTCAGGCTTAGTGAAAGAATTTTATCATAATTTGAGCAGAGGAGATGAGGAATTGTTAGCTATTTAGGGGAACACGGATTCACCTAACTTCTAAAATCTTAGGAAATTTATTGGAGATTCCTATTATTGGTATGATAGCTAATTCTCATAGTGAAAGAGGAGAAGCTCTATCTTGAATTCTTGGAAAACATATGACAGATTTTGAGGAAATCAGTGCAAACTAATTACCCTTGAATTAAGACTGTTACACAATATTTGCAGTAGAATTTTATTTCCTAAAACTGGGATATTTGAGTATGTGTCTGAAAGAGACATTGTGGTTATGGATTGTGTTGTTACGGGTCAGCCTATAAATTTAGCCGGTGTGATAATTGGTTATATGGCTGAGGCCAGTAGCAAGAAGAGATCAACCTTGCTTTATGGAATGATATCGACTTTGGCTTTCAAAGTCAAGGAGTAAACATTTTAGAAAATGAGCCAATAAAGAAATTAAGACATACGGATTACTATAACAGTGCTACTCTACACCGTATGGGATTTAAGAAAGTAAATGGGCAATGGGAAAGGAAAGGGCATGTAGAAGAAAGGGCAGCTGATGCTGAGACTGCAGGACCATCTGTGAGGCACTCATCACCTGAACCGAGCAGTTCAGCACCCCAGTAGCACCAGCAGTTACAACCTTTGTCTAAGATTCTTTTGAATTTTCTGAGAGGCAGATTGAGCAGCTTAAAGCCTTGTTAGCAGATCATGAAGCCAAAATTAAGGATGATATAAGAAATCAACTTTTGGGTTAAGGCAGCTATGCTATTCTCGGGAAGAAAAAGTTAATGAGATTGAGTCATCACTTAGTACATCCTCAGATACCTTGAATACAGACCTAAAGTTAATATTTGATAAAATCAAGGACATGGAGGTGACTTGACACTTACTCTAGATGTAATGCAGAACTTCAAGAAAAAGTTACAATTGCTACTTCATTAGTTGAGAAAATACTGAATGACTTTATGAAGATTCAAGAAAAAGGAATGGGACAGATTTTGGCAGAACTTAAGAAGATTCTAAGATCCATTTCAAGCCAAGCCAATTCAACTCTACTCCAATCCAATCAAATTCAATCTTTCTCAAGCTTTATTTAGATTTCTAGTTTAGCATATGAAAACTAGTTTGTATCTAGGACAAATGATATCATTTTGATGTAATTAGAAACAATGTATCTTGTAATGACTATCTTGTCTGGATATGCTATGTACTTGATACTTTGTACTTAATAATATTATATGAAATCAATCTTGATACTTGCATTTTAAATTTTGAGTTATTCAATTCTTGTATTGATCTTATTTAAGCAATATCTACCCTACTTCTTAACCTTTTTGTTGATAACAAAAAAGGGGGAGAAAGAATGTATATACACATGGACTTAAAATGACTTAAAATGAAAAGTTGTATGCACATACATAGGGGGAGCTACCTCACTCAGGGGGAGCTTAATTATGAGCTTAATTAATTGCTAATTAAGTTGCTAAAATACCATTTGAAGATTCTATTTGTATGATACATAAGATAATTATTTGAATTACTTTTGTTAAAGTTCTTAAAATTCATGCATAACTATAATCTACTTATTTTGACAATTATGATTAATTGATTATGCATATACTCAATATTTTTGTCATCATAAAAAAGGGAAAGATTGTTGACCCATTTATTGATTTTGATGATTAACAAAAGCCATGAGTATATTCCCTATGATACTAATGAAATTGATAAGTGTTTTAGGAATTTAGAAAGGTTAAATATTCAAAATTTGTATAAAAATGGGCTTGAATCAGTTTTTAATGGTATGTATCAAAGTTCAGAGTTTAGAGCCGACACCCAGAGTCATTAGAGCCGACTCCAGAGCATATCGGAACTGTTTAGCAATTTCGGCACGGTTTAGAGTCGACACCCAGAAAATTGGAGCCGACTCTAACTTGAGATACAATGAACTATTTTTCTGCTTCAGAATTTAGAGTTGACACCAATAAAATTAGAGCCAACTCTAACCTGAGAACAGAGACTACATTTTTCGAAATACTGTTAGAGTCGACCCCAAGGAAATTAGAGCCGACTCCAGCTCGCGATGTGTCGACCCCATAGAATTCCAAAGCCGACTCCATGATGACCTTTTTCCTACTATTTTGGAAACCCGACTTAGAGCCGACACCTTGAAAGATTGGAGCCGACTCCAACCTGTCAGAGTCGATTTTCAGATTTGTCAGAATCAGCTCCAACGGTCATATTTCTTCACCTACTCTTCAACGGCTCTTTGCCTTTGCGTATTGAACTAATCCAAGTACTCGGCTAGTTTGCATCAAAAAAACATGGATTAAGAGAGATTATAAAAAGGGGATTCTGACCATTCAAAACATACGAAAAAAAAAGGAAAAGAGAGAAATTTCAAAGAGGGAAATATCTGAATCAAAGCCTAACTGTTCAAAAGAGATAGAAGAGAAATCCAAAAGCCTTCTAAGATCAAATCCAAAGGATTTCCATCAATTTGAAGAAGAAAAGCAAGAGCCCTAGTTCTTCAACCTTCTCTTCACCAAGCTTCCTTCAAGTGCCTAAGTTCAAACTTTGAAAGATCATTCAGAAGAGAAGAGGAAAAGAAGAAAAGCTCAATATCAAATAGCTTCAAATCATGATTTTCTATTCTCATTTTACTCATATTGTTTATCTGCTCATTTGAGGAGCTTTTAATTTGCTGTAAACATTTACTTGAGTTGTTTGTTTTCTGATTCAATCAGGGATTGAATCAGTTGAGGTAGTTGACCTCGGACAAGCTAAGATTAGCTTGTGTTAGGTTGTATGCTGCTGTGAAAACCGGCTGGGTTCATTATGATCCCGTTGTAAAACAACAAGTTCGGTTGTAATCTTGCAAAACAACTCTACTTTAATCAGGGTGATTATAGTGTGTACCCGACAGTTGCTTGGGAGGATGTAGGTGTAGCTAACATCGAACCACTATAAATCCTTTGTGTTTGTCGTGCTTTTCTCTCTTCTTACTTTTTATATTGTGCTCAGCATTCATAGCATCACTTCACTTGTGCATATTCATCTTGTGGAATTAGTTTTAATTATAAAATTTTTTAAAGAATCCAATTCATCCCCTCTCTTGGGTTGCCATTGGGCCAACAAAGAGTTATTTCCTAACCTTTTTAGCAATTCTTGCACCACGCCATGAGCCAAACCCAACAAGAATCCGTTCCCTGGTTAGGCTAGACACCGTCAGAGGTCATGAGCAAAGCAAACCAACTGGAGCGAATTACAAATAATTGGAGATAAATTCAAGTTGAGCGGGTTTCAATTGGGAAGTCCATGAAGGTCCGGTTGATATGTTGGGAAAAAGATTCCAGTGGTTCTTATGTGTCAAGGATGTTAACATGGCTGTAACAGCCTAACTCCATAAAATCACAACATTGAATATCTAAACCATGTCCACCCAACTATCCAATAAAGAGACTGATGTGTTCGATAGAGCCACACGCGTCCAACGACAAAAATCATCTGATGAAGCTGATGAATTATGCTCAATCAATGGTGATAATCAACCCTCCAGAGCGCCTCTAGATAGCCTCTTGGGTAGAACCCGACTCGGCCATCCAGACTGCGCCCTCAGCTGGCCTCCCGAGTAGTATCCGACTTGACCACTTGAGCTGCGCCCCCAGCCAGCCTTTCGGGTAGGATCCCGACTCGGTCACCCAAGCTGCACCCCCAGTCGACCTCCCGGGTAGAACCCGACTCGGCCATTCGGGCTGTGCCCCTAGCTGACTTTCCGGAAGGATCCCTTAGGGGATAGTTTGTATGGCTCAGCCAACCAGGCAGACTTCTTGCACAATCTTCATGATTTGAGATTTCAACGAAAATGCAACGTGAAAGATAGATCTGACGGTCACTCAGATTGATAAGGCCCACCAACCCTACTGCGAGCTCCCTAATGCTAGCATGGAGGCGACATCAGGGATCTCGGGTGAGGCCTCTTCAGCTCCAACCTTCTCGCATTGCCGGCCACCTTCCTCCTTTTCTTGGCAAACCCCTTCAGTTGGTTGGTGGAGAACCTCATTCCTGCAAAAGACTGCAGACAGTGTCAAAAAAGGCATCAAAAGAAAAAGGCAAATACAAAAAATACAGTCAGGCCCATGCTCACCGAGGGTTGGCATCGGACTCACACTGGCCTCCTAGAGATTTCTCTCCATTAGAAGCTCTCGGCAGAAAGGAACCTAGGAGGACAGCAGTTGGTCAAAGGCCTCCCGGTCCCTCTACTCTACCACCGAGATTTTGTTCGGGTTCAGATCTGGGTCCCCCCAACTCACCCTCACTCCCTCAATGTGGGCATAAAAGAACCAGAATTTATATCCCTTAATGGAAGATGGGAGGTCGAGTTTCAGAACCCTATCAGGTCTAGGGGTGAAAATCCACCACCCGATTATAGAAGGGTGATGGCGAAGGCAGTACATGGCTCGGAACAAAGAAACCTGGGCCAGAAGACCAAAATAGTGACAGAGAACAATGAAGGTGCAAATGGTCCAAAAGGACACAAGCTCATCCCTCTTCAAGAGGCTAATAATGAAGGGATGGAGAGGAAGATAGCGGCTTGCCCTGAAGAACTCCTTGTTATAGGTCGGCACTGGGTCATGCCTGACACGGCATGGCCCAAGCCCGCCGGCTGGCCAAATTAACGGGTCGTGCCACTGGGCCATGCTTGGCATGGCACGGCCCAAGGCCGCCAAGCTAGCCAAATTAACGGGTCGTGCCAGGCATGGCCCGTTAAAATTTTTTAGCGACCGGCACGGCATGTGGCCCATTTTGGGCCACAGGCCATGTCGAGCCCAGGTTGTGTCGTGCCTGGCACGCATGGCACGGCCCATTAAAATTTTTTGGCGGTCCGGCATGGCACGTGGCCCATTTTGGACCACGGGCCGTACCGAGCCCAGGTCGTGCCATGCCAAGCACGGCCCATCCGTGTTGGGCCAGGCACATGTGGGTCATGCCAGGCACGGCTCATCCGTGCTGGGCCAGACACGGCCCAGGTGGGCCGTGCATGGGCTGGGCCATGCATGGGCAATTTTTTTTACAAAATTATTGGCTCATTCTTTTTATTTTTAAAAAAAATAATCATGCTAGGCATGACCCCTGATGATCATGCATAAAATTAAATAATATAATTTTTTAAGCAAAAGTTATCCAAAGGCCATTTTTAACTTTTTATACGTTTAGTTGCATAAAAATAGTTTTAAAAATAGTTTCTTATATGTAATTAGAGGTGATCATGCATGAACAAAATGCTAATTTGACTCTCATATCTTAGAATGAAGATAAAATTATCAATGTAAAAAAATATAATTCTATTAAAATAATTTAGGGTTTAAATAATTTAATTTTAAGAATTTAAATTTTTAGCTATCATATTAATTAAATTTTATTTAAAATTATCTCTATTTATCCTTATGAATCATTTTTTTAGTTTTATTTCTTTTGATTATTTATACTATTCAACTATTGATCCATCTATTGGATCATTGAGCTACTGGTCCAATCTTCTAGTTGTGTTAAAGTCTGTAGGTCTAGTTCTAACTATTGTATGTAATTAACTATAACTTGTGAGTCACATTTGTAATAATACATCACTAGTATATATCTTTTTGGTTACATTTGTATTATTATATTTAAGGCGTGCTACACGTTTGAATGGCATCCTCTCCAGCTTTTGTCCATTTATTTATAATTTAACGGCATCAGAAGAAAAAAATAATAATAAAAAGGAACAAGACCTACTAAGTTTAGATTTTCTCATGAAGACTTAAATTTATAAGAAAGACTAGGTTGTTCGGTGCACTGTACACATCATGAACGAGTCAAGCAAGAAAGTCTGGTATATTTTTTTTAATTGTTAAAATGAGTCATCTCTATTTTTTCTCCTTTCTTATTGTATTCTAGAGGTCAGGCCTAGCCCCCTCCCTTCATGTACCATTTTGATTTTAAATTAATAAACTGGTAGAGGTCTATGCCAAATTTTCCACCATTAAGGTGGCTTCATATTAATTTATGGCTTCATATCCCAATAATTTTTTAATTTATTTAAAAAATAATTTTAAAAAAAATTAGTAGGCCCTCATGGGATGTGCGGCCCAGGACCATGTGGGCCGGCACGGCGGGCCGGCACGATGGGTCATGCCGTGCCGGCCCATGTGCTGGCATGATGGGTCGTAACATGCTGGCCCAACGTGCCGGCACGGCACGATAGGCCGGCCCAGGCTCGTCATGGGCTATGCCGTGCCGGGCTCAAAAAATCCTTTTTTTGAGCTCGACCTGGTACGGTTTACCGGGCTATGCTTGCACGGCACAGCCCAGTGCCTATCTCTACTCCTTGTACAAGGCAACACCTTCGGCACAGCCGATGGTCACCCTATCGCTAGGCCTAAGGACATATAATCATATCCCCTTCGGAATACTATACCTAACCCTAAGACTCTCTACGTCCTCGGGGATCATGGTGGAGGAGACGCCCTCTGAGCCAGCCGAACTAGGAGTGGTAGCCGAAGGAGACATCGAACGGACTGTAGCAGCCAAGGGCTCACTAATGGTTATCCCACCAGCCCTACGATGCTGCACCAAAGGAACCTCATCCTCAGAGGACGAAGAGGAGGAGGAATAAACTATGGGTCTCTTGCCCTTCCTGCTATGACTAGGGTCCATGGCTGGCCAAAGAAGAAGAAGAAGAAGAATGAGAAGATACGGAAGACTGACCTGCAGGAGAAAAAAGGGGGCATTAGAAGATTCAAGCTCATGAAGTAAGAAAGGGAGTTTTCGTCTCAAGGGCACCGAAAGCATAAAGGGTTCAATAGAGGAGGCAGGAAACCTTATATGCTTGATTATTCAAATCGTTTCGCCCAATCGCATGACCACGTTGACACACATAGTTGGAGGTGACATCCCAACCGTTAGGCGACCCCTTACGGCCCGAGGTGCAATGATCCGACGGTGCGCAGGAAGGTGCGATCCGTAGCTAATGATGGGACATTGATGATAATATCCCAATAATGGCATGCCACTTTTCACCGTCCAAGGGGTGTCTCCTCGATTTCGCAATAGCAGCTCGTGCACCGGCGGTCCTGCCCCCCATGCCTATCCTTTAAATATGAAAGGATTGTGCCTTCCGAAAAGCATGTACCTGGCTCTACAGTTAATGATACACGAATCTTGACAAAGTGAGGCTCTATGCTTCTTTCGTTTGGCGGATGCAAGACACGTGGCCGTACAAGCTCAGAAGCAGGGAGGCATCTGATGTGGTTGATGGAGCCACACTCATCCAATGGCAAAGATCATCTGATGAAGCTGATGAGATCGCGCCTGATCAACTATGATGATCAACCCTCCAGAGCGCTTCCAGTTGGTCTCCCGAATAGGACCTAACTCGGTCATCCGGGCTATGCCCCCAGCCAGCCTTCTTAGTAGGATCCAACTTGGCCACTCGGGCTGCGCCCCAAACCGACCTCCCGGGAGAGAGTTATATGGCTCAACCAACCGGCAGATTGCTTGCACAATCTCCTACAATCGAAGATCTCGATGAAATGCAACGTGGGAAACAAATCTGACGGACGCTAAAATTTGACAAAGCCCACCAACACCTGCTACGGTCACCCACGTTTGACAAGATCTAGCCCACCAACCATGCAGTCATCCATGTCTGACGGGACCTGGCACACTAACCCTGCTACAGCCACTCATGTCTGACAAGATCTGATCCACCAACCATGCGACCACCCACCTCTGACGACCTAGCCCACCAACCCTATTGTGACCACCCATATCTGATGGGACCTAGCCCACCAACCATGCAACATCCACGTCTGACAGAACCTGACCTACTAACTCTGACATGCCACGAGGAAGGCAAACCTCACCTTTGCTGCCCTCACCATGCATTCTCTGATAAATGATTATACCTCAAGTTTCGCAAATATCCATAAAATGGGTAAGAAAAACCCTGACTAGGTAAGCCCAGAACACGACACTCAAATCTATAACGCTCAAATAGAGCACTTCCTTCTAAGCCTCTTGAGCTTTCTTTCAAGCTCATGGCTGTTGCTCAGAGTACTAACTTGAGCGTCAAAGAGTTCCTACCAAAATCTTCGGTCCCCGAAACTTTTGCAAGCTTCTATTGAGAAAGGAGGGCATCGAAAGATCCCTGCTCCATCGGAGAAGGCGACCAGATGCTCGCGAATGATCAAGGAAGGTGATCTAGCACTAACAAAAACAAATGGACACCAAAGCTAGCCTAACTAAACAGGCAATCGGACAAATACAAGTTAACAAAAAAATTGCCACTTCTTGATTAATTCCATCAGATGACAATAGCAGACTTATCTGAGGAAGTTCTGAAAACAGATAAAACAACGATCCAAGCTTAATTATAACAAAGAGCAATGACTCTTTAAAACTTCGTGAGGTTCCATACATATAGGAATCATCATGAACTACATAAAATAATGATCAACTCCTTATAAGTTTTAAAGGGTGGAAGCGTGTGCATTGAGTACTATGAATGACAAATCTTTTTGAGTATGTGATGAGAATGATCACTTGCACAGCACCTGTTAGTTTCCAGTCAGTTGGAATTATAAAAGAAAAGGAAAGACAGAAAAAGAAGGGAACGGAACTGAACTCTTCTTAGATCACTTAGTGGTGTCCATGTCTTGCCCATATCTGAAATGGATCATATTTACCGATTCAAGCATTAACCAAAAGATTTTCATTGCTATTAAACCATGGATTATGCCATTATACCAGTTCCAAAGTTTCTTGGGGGAAGAAATATTCTGAATTCAAAAGGTTATCAAATTCTATTGTACAAAACATTTTGTTGCAATCTACATGACAATACAACATGCTCTTGCCACCGGAAAGGAACCCAGAAGGACAAAAAGAAAAAGTGACAGTTCATTATCATCTTAACAAGAGGATATGATATGAATCATTTGGATAGCAAAAGCAACGAGTAAACCATAAACATGATCAGTAACTCGATCTTAGAAAGGGTGGATGCAGAGTGCATCTACTAAAATTGTCATTCTACTAAAAACGTCATGATCCACCTTTTCTTTTATGCAAGTCACCTGCTATTTGACATTTGACATTGTTTAGTCGTTATGGTTGACTTTTATCCACACCTCGTTATGGTTGACCTTTATCCACACCTCAAAACTATGAACATTTAATATCATCTTATAGATCACATCTTTCTCCTTTTTCCAAGAAATGGTTGTATGAACAAAATCTTGTCATCCTAATATGGATAAATTCTGACCAGATAATAAAACTTACCTTGACCTAGACTTCAGTAGGTTTTGACAAAGATCGCATAGATTTTAATCTCAATACAGCAAATCATCAATTCCTTTGTGGCACCCAAAGAAAAAATGAGGGCACCAATACTCTCTGCAAAGCTGGATGGTCGGAGCCTTGTATGGGGCAGCTGTTGGGCCCCAATAACAGCTGCCAGAGAGATATCGAAACTTCCATGGTCAGTGGACATTAAATGAACCTGCCACTGGGCAGTGCAGCAATGGAACATCCTAGCTGATGAATGATGTAAATAAAATATCTTAACCAATAGATAATGGTTTAATAATCACGCGCTGAACAAATCAAATTACTCAACGGACCTTGATAACCAAAGCCATTTCAGACAAGAAGAAGAGCAGACAAAATTTCTCCCATCGTCTTCTCCACATTTTTTTCATCATTCAGCTCTGCTCCAGACTCGAGCACTGCAGCATCCAGCACCAGCTTCCTCCTTGCAATCTCATATATGTTCTCATCAACAGTGTCCTTGGTAACAAGCCTGCAAAATATTTAGGTGAAAAGTGATCCTAATTCTGCAATGCTCACCAAAAACCACTTTGATATTGCACGTTTAGAATGCAAACGAATTAGTTTCCCTCTCAAATCACAGTTCTATAAAGAAGTTCAAATGTAAAACTAAGCAAGCTTATTGGAAGCTTGACTTCTAAGGGATTCTGAGAATCCATACTTGTCTCAAGAATACCTTAGCTTCATGAACTCATTCACCAACATGCACAGTATTAATGAAGATTTCAAAGGACTTGTTCAAAAGGAAAAATTCCATGAAACTTTTTAAGTAAAGCTATGATAGGGTCAAAATAAAATTTGGAGGTATGTGCCAACCATTCCCAACTAATTGCCAAAAATTAACCAAATAACAATAAGAAACAATTAGTGAGATAAATCCCTGATCTACATAGAATCTCATGATTGACCTTCAACTTTTATATGACAGGAAAAAATTGACATCATATAACCAATTCTTTACTCTTCAACAACTGGCCTTAAAATCTCTGGCCGTCCAAAAAATGACTTCAGCAGTTGGACTGAATTAACATGGAGTAACATAAAATCAACATATGCAACATGGGACAAACACAGTCAATTCATAAAAAAATAGTTAAGTTATAACATTTAACTGGCACATATTGTCAAAGCATTAGTTTAATAATGATGAAAAAATGAAAAAAAATCTTTAACTAGAAATTAACTTGCATGTCAGTTCTGTGCTGCACACGATCAAAAGGGCAGTTGGCACAAACAAATATGACACGATAAACTACAAATATTGACAAAGTAGGATACAATACTCCAATGAATAATGCACGTATGTATGTACACACAAATAGCATACATACATACATAAATACATACATGTGTGTATGTGTATGTATGTATGTATTATGTATGTATGTATTATGTATGCATATATGTATGTAAAAGAAGTACACAAACATAGCATGGCTATCAGAATAACAAGGTTCATGCTTTATCATTGACCCCAAATTCATATTCCATTCTACAAAGTGTAACATCACAAACTCCAAATTTAACCATTCATGACTAAAAGCATAAAGAAAATGCCCTTTTCATTCTTGGAGAAATCAAGGAAATATATAGTGTATTTGGGATGCATCTAAAGCACTTTTTATATTTTGAAAAATAAGATATTTAACATAAGTATTGGATGGGTATCCTAGAAATATCCAACAAATATAGGAATTCATTACATATTTGATAGAGACACGCATACAATATAAATTAATCATGCTTCTTCGCAGAATATAATAAGATTATATGATAAACTATGCAACTGATATCGCACGTCATAAATACTTTTTGTGGTTATTGACTTAGGAGGAAGCTTAGTGGACTCTCTCACTACCTATCCAGTGAAAAACAATGAAGGAGAGATAAGTGGAGATATATAGCAAATCAAAGTTTACTCCATTATTTGCAATTAACATCATACCAAGTACATCACTATTTGATCATCAACAAATGTATAATACTATTAGAAGTAAATTGCTAATAAACTCCTTGACTTGCCAACTCGATGTCAGTCATGACTCTCCAACATGATGACACAGTATCTTATATTATGACAGGAAATAGTAACAGCTGAGCTGAAAATTGGAGCAACTTGGTCATACCATTACCGAGATGTGTCATGAAAATTGGATCAGGAACTAAACTTGGCAAACTTAAATTTTAAATCCATCATGATTTAGAAGTAAAGGGATATCCAGGTTGCCCAAGGGGCTAAATCTTTGACCAATCATCAAGACAACATATTCTAATTTTTTGGAACTGTGAACCAGACACTCTGATTCCTGAAGTCCTGGAAAACAAGCAGTGAAGTTTCAAATTAAATTCTAAGGCATGGCTGGTTTTGGATGTTGAGGAAAGAAAACAAGTGGTTTTATACAGCACCAATATGGGGTTTGTGTTCATAGGTAGCAATACATCAATGCCAAAGTTTAAGTACAAATATTCAATTCAATAATTTGAGAAAGCACATAGATGTCCCTGAAATCCACTAATTCAGCTCATCATCATGATCCAAATGACCTAGATGTCCTTAACCACAACCTTTAGTACAAGAACTGATCTTATTTGACACTTCAGAACAGGGCTAAATTGGAGATGGATGACTTCCAGTCAAGATACAGCTAGATGATTTCTTTTCATTAATAATTTGACTACAATCACTAATCAAAAGTAAGAGACAGCAAGTACTGTTCCTCTTTGGTAAGAAAGCAAATAACCTATAGAGAGTCCGAAATGGCATGCTGCCTGTCAGCTGAATAGCAAGCTTTAACAACGCATAGATTATCTGCACGTGATGAAGATGACAAAAGGCAACACTAGAGAAAATATTAAGCATGTGAACTTGAGTGGAGATGCATTCTTAGAGGCCCTTTTTCTTCATAGGACTAAGCTGAAACAGAACAGGAAAGGAGATTACTGGAAGGACCAATTGAGTTGAATGTTATGGTTGTCATTACGAACTGTCATGAATCGACAATGAAGTTTATATAAATCTCTCTTTAACGAGTTTCTTGGAAAAGAACCTCAAGTAGCTCAGAACAGCTAGACCAAACTCTGTCTATGCAGAAGTAGAAACAATGACTTTTGAGTATATAAGCAATCCATGATTCTTAAATGGAAACTGGCTTGGTGATCTGGTTGGTGCAAGGCCGCACATACATTTGCATCAATAATAATTCTGGATGTTTATAGATTTATAACAAGGGTGTTATTCCCTTTATGCTAAATAGAACTGCATCTTCCATTGCAAATATTGATATCATAAAACAAATGAATAATAAAAATTAGAGAACTCCTCTCTAAAGAAGGTTGAGGGTTTGGTCAAACCAACAAGAAGGAACTAATGTGATTAGAGGCAATATTTTAAAAGATTTTATGTAAAAGATGGCGTCTCGAAGGCTAGCTCACAGCTAGATGCTTAGGTCGACACTCAGAGGTCAAAGCCAAATAGAAGTTTCTTTATTTAGATATTTCTTATAACAGATCACAAAAGAAAGATTTTAAAATTTTTCTTGGTTTCAGGAAACCATTTGGCTCACATAAACGCATCATCTCATTTCCTACATGACTCAAATTTATAGGGATAGACATGAAATATGTCTCCACCTCTATACCAGATTTCCAGCACCATTTAGAATCTTAGATAACATATATATTATTCTCAGAGTCCTGACATGTTTAGAAGGAATGTATGCACAACATCCAGAAATACTATTGTTGCTGCGGATTTTTGTTCTTCGACTTGGGGGCAAATGGTGGTGCACGTGGGAGTCTAGGTGGCGCCCTTCCGTCCTCATGGATCTACAAAACAGCATCCTCATACAGGAGATTGAGGTAGATGGTCCCTGCGGAAGACCCTCCGATGCCCAAGTCAGTGAAAATCTTTGGCCACAGATAATGTGGAGGTTTGAAGAGAAGGAAATTCCCAAGAGGGAGTCTGGAATGTAATGGTGTGCATGAAGGGTTTTTCCAATGCATACTTGAGGGGTCCTGGGACCTAATGTTTAAAGGCAGCAGAGATGGTATGCTATTACCTGATTTTTCAGGTGCAATTGTGGAATTTGAAGCATAAAGCCAATTTCGACGTATACCTTATCGAGGGGATTTAAATCCCACTAATCATGAAGGAGGCTATATTTAGCTTTCATTTCCATGTAAGGAGGTTTATTCCTTGATTCCCGCGATCATAGTGATCTAGTGTCCGAGATGTTCAGCATAGGCCGAAGGTCGGCATAAGGATCAGTCGAGCGACTCCTAACTGTTGAGGTTCGGCAACCCTAGTTCGGAGCAAGACTCGACAAAGGAAGTCGAAGGTCAATCAACCAAGGTTCGGTCTGACGAGACTCGGGTAGAGATGCCGACGGAATAGCTCGGCGAAACATCATTCGGCTCGCAAGGGTCGGTCGACCGTAGGCCAAAGGTGGGCCACACCACCTGTCCACATTAGCCAATTTATGCAAAACTTTTTACCCAGCATCAACTATAATACAGCACTAGGATTAAAGGGCAAAACTAAAATCTAAAATTCATTTTTGGATACTCATTAGAAGTATCGTCTTCTATTGAAGAGGACCTAATAAATGCAATAATCTATCCCATAGTCTTTGCGAGATAATGTCATAATTGTTGAAATTTAAGCATGGGCCGATGTTGTTGGGTTAAATGCCCAATTAGATGATACGTGAACTTTATTGATAACAGCTTGAGTTGAATCCTTACTAATGTCCATGGTAGAGGGAAAGAAAGGTCTGTCATATTAAATTTAGCCAAAAGATCATAATCACTAAAGTTTTAAAGACCATGAGATCAGGCTGTCCTGAGTTCTCCATGTAATAGGATACCCTGCATGCTGACATCTAAGATTATGTATGTCCCATGGAGGTCAATTTACTGACTTGTCCCATCCTAGTGCTTGTGAGAGCGGGTTGCCCCACTGTTATGATCAATCTGGTCTAGATTGGAGCATGTTATGGCATCCAAGGAGGGGCCATTCTTTGTGAAGGTGAGTCAGCTCTAAGTTTCCTACCTAATAGGCTGTTGGCTTTACCTATTAGTTAAATATGATGATGATGTTGGACTACCTTATGGGTCTTTCGGATATGCTTTGCTTAATCTTCTGCAGTAAATTGTAGAAAGTAGGAACAAATCTAATGCATTAGACCACTCAGCACTCATAATAATTCAGCTTTAAAATAATTGGAGAGAAATTAATATTGAGGCTAAATAACATCCCAAAAGCGTTGCACAATAATCTCCTTCAAAGGATACCCAAGCTCCAACTAATGGACTCTGTTTGGTCATTTACTTAGGATGCTAGTGCCAATCTTCCTCCCAAATATGCATCATCAATGACCATGGTATATCGAACTATCCCAAACCGGGCAGTTTGGGATGAACTAAACCAAAATGGCTTGGAATTGGAACAGTTCGGCCTATTAGCTTAGTACAAAAGGAGAACCGACCAAACCAACCCCAAACCAATTGTACTAAACCAAACTAAATTGGCCGATTCAGCACAATTTTGGGTAGTTCATGGCTTAGACCTTGATCTAACTAACCAGTGCACCACTGGTCCGATAGAATACGCTCGTACTGAACTATATCGATCCAGTACCGAAATGGGACCAGTTCTCAATACGACAAACCTTGTAAATGACCAATGAACTAGACAATCATCATCAGAATGACATTTGAATCTCTAAGAATTCCCCCGTGTGAGAAACAGCAAATAATTTGTTACATAACACACAACATACCATTCTGAAAAGTGGTATATTAGTAAAAACACAAGAAATTGGTCTACAAAATGTGCAGCTTAAATCCTCTAGAAAGCCTCTAGCTCCATCAATGACATGTAGAGATCTATATTTTGTGTACAGATTTTGACAACATGACACCTCATATTATTCCACATAGCTACCAATATCTCAAATGCATGAAACCTAATAAAAATGTTCATGTAGAAAAGATATAATTTTGTTGCTTGAAAAGTTTCCATTGATTCCATTGCCATGTGCTTCTTTAATAATGAATTTCAGTAGCAGAGTACTACAGAACAGAAAAAAGGCATTCATGTCACATGAAAATAATGCATCAATTTTTTTCCTCAAAAGTAAAATCCTAGGACCTCCATACATGGCAAGAAGCAAGAAATCTATTCAGCTCAATGCATCTACCACTTGATTTTGAATACGAACTTTGTTTTAGTATAGAGTGATGTCTTGAAAGAACTCTAGCCCTTACCATGTCTATAATTAATCTTTCTGACACCACAATAAGTTAATAGTAGGATACAATTCTTTATCATAAGGGGAATATTTCTTGAGAGTCAATTTTTAGTTGAAGGCATAAATTTACATTCTCAGCCAAGCTTTATGCTTCTTCAAACATTTAAAGCAGCTCATTCCACTTCACGGACTTCGTCAAAATTATAAGAGAAAGAATTGGAGCCTCCAAGAAGAATGATACAACTGAAACGGACCGAAGTAACCTTGATCCCATCTCTTGCAAAGGAGTATACGCTTGTATACCCATCATGACTATCACAAGAGACCCCCAACAAGTTACCAACATCAATGTAGAAAATATCAGAAATATACTTAATCTTTTTTCTTTATTTTCATTAAAAGGCCAAAAGGCATTCAACATCCAACAGAAACAATTTCTCATCCCCCCCTAAAACAGTGTTTAAAAGAGTACATATAGGTTATAGAGTTGAAGATAGAAATGAAGAAGGAAACGTAATTTTAGAATTTGGAATGGCATATAATTTAATATTAGCCAACACATTTTAAAAAGAGACTCATTTAAAAGTTTTAAAAGTGGATATAATACTAGTTAAATAGATTTCTTCTTCATTAAAAAAAAATTGATTGAATTTTGTGTAAAGATTGTAAGGTTATTTTGAATTAGAGTTTAACCACACAACATATACTAATGGTTATGGATGTACGTATTCAAAAATGAAGGAGAAGAGCTCAAAAGTATAAGAAGAGCTAATGGTAATGAATGTCGACTTGGTCCTGAATAGAGCAGAGTGGAGGAAGCAGATTTATGTAGCCGACCCATGTAGTTGGAAAAAGGATTTTAGATGAGTTGAGTTGAGCTAAAAAGTATAAGAATCCAAGGATTAGGTGATGAAATTTGAAAGAAGAAAAATTAATAGCTTTTAAGAATAGAATGATAAAAAAAGGGAGTATAGACATAGAAATGTTAAAAGAATTTAAAAAAAAAGGTCATATGATAAGAAAATTTGATGGTACAATGAGAAAGTTCAATTAGTTGTTAAGGCTAAAAGAAAGTCATATAGAAGTCAACCTAAGAAATAGAGAAGTATATGAAAACTATAAGATAGTTAATAAAAAGTTAAAAGATAGTATTACATCAGGCTAGATATAAGGCATGCAAGGTATGCAAAAAATTATATCGTAAGCTAGAAACTAAAGATAGAGAAAACATATATACAAAATTGCAAGACTATTAGAAGAAAAACTAGAAATATGATTTAAGTTAAATACATCAAAGATAACAATCAAAAAAAATTTAATTAAGAAGGATGAGATAAAAAAATGAAGAAGTTTTTAATAAATTATTAAATAAAAAACATATAAATAATTTAGGATGCTCTAGTTTCATTATGGATGGAATCATGACGTAAACTCAGATTAAGATATCTGAGGTAAATGTGACTATGAAAAAATAAAAAATAGAAAGATGGGATTTGACAAGATTCCCATCGAGGTTTGGAAATTTTTAAGTGAAGCTGGGGTAACTTAGGTAACAATGTATTTAATAAAATTTTATAAACTAAAAAGATGCCAAATGAATGAAGAAAGAGCACTATGGTACCAATTTATAAAAATAAAAGCAATATTCAAGATTGTTCTAATTATCATGATATCAAGCTCATGAGTCATACTATGAAACTTTGAAAATGGATAATTTAATATAGATTGAGATGCACTACAAAAATATTAGAAAATCAATTTTGTTTTATGCCAGGAAGGTTGATCATAAAAGCTATTTTCCTTATTAGGAGGTTAATAAAGTAGAATAGAGAAAGAAACAAGTTCATATAATTTTTAATGATTTAGAAAAGCATACGATAGAATTCTTAGAAAAATATTATGGTGAGTATTAGAAAAGAAAGGAGTACCTATCAGATATATTAATGCAATAAAAGATATGTATGATGAAGTAATTACTGTGTCAAAACTAATAAAAGTAATACTAGTGAAATTCTTATTACAAAAGATTTACATCAGGGATCTACTCTTAGTCCCTACTTTTTAGTTTTAGACATGAATGGACTTACCAAACATATTCAAAATGATATTACATGATGCATACTATTTACAAATGATATATTACTAGTGGATGAAACTAAGGCTAAAGTTAATCGTAAGTTAAAATTATGAATAAATGCATTAGAATCTAAAGGTTTTAAGTTAAGTAAAAAAAGACAATATATAAAATGTAATTTTAGTATAACTAAAAAAAAGATGAATGTAAAGTAAAAACTAATGATCATAAAGTTCTTAAAAGTAATAATTTTCAATATTTAGGATCGATTATTCATATGGAAGGAGAGATTGAGGATGATGTCTATAGGATAAAAGCATATTGGATGAAATGGAGAAGTGCAAATTGAAATATTGTTTGATTGTGATAAGAGTAGTCCCACTTGAAGATAAAATAAAAGAAAATCAATTATGGTGGTTTGGACATATACAACAAAGATCTTTATATGCTCAGTTAGAAAGAGTTATCTTTTAATAGCTCATGGTATTGATAGAGGTAGACCTAAATTAACATGGACAAAAATAATTAAGAAAGATATAACTATTTGTAATTTGAGTGTCGACTTAGTCCTGAATAGAGCAGAGTGAAGGAAGCAGATTTATAGCTGATCCCATGTAGTTGGAAAAAGGCTAAAATTAGAATATCGAGATAGATGTGTAGTAATACAAAATAAATAGAATAATAAAGTAATTTGCAAAAAGGTGGAGGTAGCACTAATAGAAAACAAATTAAGAGAAAGACAATTTAGATGGTTTGGATATATGAAAATAGACTTAGAGATGCACCTATATGAAAGAGTGATTTGATACATGTAAAAGGAAAAAGAGATAGAGTTAGACCAAAATTATATAGGAGAAAGTGATTAAAAAATATTTAAAATTTTTATATCTTACAAAAAAAAACATAAAACCAAGCAAGATGGAAAAAAAGGATTCATGTAGCCGACTCTAACTAGTTTGGCATTAAAGCTTTGTTGTTGTTGTTGTTATTATGCATAAAACCTACTTAATTGATAAACCAGACCAACCAACTTGGCCATAGGCACATTTTTCAGTGAGCATGCCATTGATTTGCTCAAAAGCAACATTCTCTTGTATATCCTAGTGAGACACTAACGATCCAAACCATACTTCTTAATATTTTACTTGGTCATTTACACGACCAATGCTTCTTGCATGTTTTGATGGGTAGCTCCAACACCTAAATTTATTTATTTCATCTTCGCTAACCCATAGTTATAAACTTCCTATTGCAAGCCTTGTCTGTTCAACAAACTAATCATCATTTCTTCTGCCATAACCCTTTAATTTGGATCTGTTACCTCCTCCATAATTGAATTTGAGCTACTGCCAGCATTTCTTTGTTTCATGACTCTGTAACCATCACATGGAGCTCCTGGTCCACCTTTCCCATTAGACTTCTACCAATCGATTCTTGTGCTTGATTGCTCATGTAACAATGATAATATGTGTTGGAAAGCTAACTTACCATCAAACGCAACAAAAGTTGTTTGAAGCCCAACCACTTCACATGCCAATCCTAGTAAAGCATTTTTTTCTGCTGTCTAAGAAAGTTGTTGGTAAAAGCCTGCCTTACTATTGATGTACTACCATGTACATCAACATTAATTTCTCCTTAGGATATCTGCTTTAACTTACTAAAATAAGACTTCCATACAAATTAGGAAACCCTGAAAAGACCATTTAATGAAAGCACACATTGGTCCTTTCAACTTAACTTCCTCTTTATTTTTCTTCATTTTTCTTCTTCAATTAATCATAATGCCTTCACAGCACATATCAGTCAAATGCTAAATTCTATATAACATCTGTATTGTATATAGAATAGCTATGCAATATTTGCAATAACTATGGTTTATAGTTTCCATACTAATCAATATTAACAGTCATGGAACCTAGCACACTATAATTCAATTAAAATTTTAATATTACTCATCATGACCTACAAATTGTGAAATGTTTTAACTCATGGCCAAGAATTCCACTTATACGGATTTGGCTTTAGTGGATCAATAATTCAACATATGATCCATTAAATTTGAGGAAGTTCTATAAGTGGCTCTCAAAACAACACTAATCCTTTCAACCTGAAACCTGCTTTGAGCCTTGGTGCGATTTAAAATCATATATAACACAAATTTTAATACCCCTTACATTTTCATACTTCACAAAGTTGGTAACTTGATGTGTTTTAAATAATATAACACATATTTTGATATCCTTCACCTTAGCAATTCTTTCCAAAGAGGGAAAGATTTGTAGCAATTTTTTCCCCTCATCTAGTTCATGGTATCAAATGCACATACTCCATATATTTTTAGTATACATGGATCTTGTGGCTGGATTTTTTCAGTTTTGCACATTTCTTGAATCACTCCAGCAATGAAAATGTGCAGAAACAAGAGCATGAATCTGCATGGGCTTGATGGACCTAATGGTCTTTGAGACCACACGCTTGGTTACAGACTTACTCCATATTTGCACGCATGGTAGGGTTTGGACTTTTGTACATAGACCCATCAATTAAAAGACTAGCATAAAATTGTCATCATCAATATATTAAGTCCTGACAATTTTTAAGGAAAGTAAAAACTCTGATAACTTTATATCTTTAGAAAATTGGGTCTTTGATTGAAAATTGAGCTACCATTTATCTTTTAAGGAATCAAAACCAAGGTTTTAAATCTCATGGGACGGGACCATTCTAGTTTTTTATGAAACAAGACACATAACTGTTTTGTCCAGACACCTGGGACAAGGAGTGTCCCATGACATCCCGATTGAAATGCTAGGACGATGGCGGGATGGTCACATCATGATACTTAGAACAGCAACCTGTTTCGGCATCTCGCGAGACATCCCATTGAGACCTAAAACCCTGATCAAAACCACCATGATGAATTTTTGTATTGCATATGTAGCAACAAATCATAATTATGTCATTCAAGATCTAGAGATAGGCCTTCAACATGGCAACAAGCTGATCATAGATAGAGGCATTCAAGATTGTAGCCACAAGCTAACCAATTTATATTTAAAAGCATGTCAGGCCAGGAAGAGCTAGAGTCATACAAGTAATATCCGTGTCTAGTATAGCCTAGACAACAAGATTAAGGACCAAATATTGTGATGAGTTCAAGAAAAGCATTTCAACCTCCAAAGGGCAACAAGAAAACATTCCCACATAGCATATATATACATAAAGACATACATGTGATATGTAGTTAACTTCAATAATAGCACTTTCCATAAGAAATCTACACTTGTGTTTCATTATATACTAGATAAAAGGATAAGTTTAACACTTCATTTAAATGTACATATCTATTTGACAGAATACGGTTAAGAGCTCAAAGCCAACAATAACGTTGGAGGATTCTTCAACAAGACACCGAAATTCTGAGCAAAGCAATGATCCTTTGTGAACTGACGTAAAACAAAAGGCTTCTATTTGAAGCCAAGGAGTATTGTGTTGTGTCATCTAGTGTCCAAGTGTATGAAAGTGGTTCTAAAAAGTTTTAAGTGCCTAAATAACACTTGACTACATTTTTACATATAAGTAGTGCATTTCTCCAATGGCCACATAAATGAGGACTCAATCCAAGGTTCTAGCCCATCTTTGTGTGCAAATGCATACATGTGCTCACCTACCTTCCCATCCACAAGCAGAGATCTTTCTGTATACCTACAAAATGTGTGCATGCATATACATTTGTATGTATGCATACATATGCACGCACATATGGGCAGACAGAGAAACACGTGTATGATTTATTATATAACTTGACAAGTTGAATGCCTATTTCACTGTAATTTTCCCCCTATTCTGAAAAGGAGAGACCCAGATGTATGCATTCTAACATTCATATCATGTATTTATCTTAAAATGCATGAGAATTATTAAAGATAATGACTGGCATACCACCTTTACACTTGTGTCACATTTAGAAAAGTCTTCAGACTGGCATACCACCTTCATGAGTTGACTTTTTTAGCTTTTCAAATGTGTCCATAATTATATCCTTATCTATTTATTGAAATAAAGGTTATTGGAATGGTAACTCTGAGCACACTCGGTATTCTGATATTTGAGAATTTTAAAATGCTTTCCTGTAATTATATCCAGAAACTAAGTTACATTCCATGTGAGCTATACTTGCAAATTGACCACCTCCAATATATAACTTATGGTCTAGATAATTAATATGGTACCTGTAAATGGTAACAGGTTTTACTTGGCCTATACGGTGACAGCGATCTTCAGCCTGCCGATCCATTTGTGGGTTAAAGTCCATGTCATGTATGATGACTGTATCAGCCCCAATCAAGTTCAGCCCCTGTCCCCCAGCCCTCGTTGAAAGCAAGCATGCAAAGATAGAACGATCATTGTTGAAGGTGTCCACTATAGTTTGTCTTTCTGTTACTTCAGTGCTGAAATGTTGAATCACAAAGGTAAGATACATTCCCTGGCTAAAAGTACTTAGAAACATATGAACGTGCACAAACTACTTTACCTGCCATCCAGGCGTCTATATGTAACTCCGATAACTTCCAATGTCCACTCCAGAATATCAAGCATTGTGGTCCATTGGCTGAAAATCAAAACTTTGTGGCCATCCTTCCATAAAAGAGGTAATAGTTCGGCTAAAGCCTGAATCCGCAATGACACTCAATTAGATGCAAATGCATTCAGATAAGATTTTTTTCAATTTGGTACAGCATGGTGGATTTCCTTTCATCAGTTTATCTTAGACTAATGATTTTCCGTTTGGGTTGTCCATGTTATCTGGTACTAATTGCTACCCAAATTTCATAAAGGTAACTATACCTGACATTTTGCAGATCCCAGAACATGTTCATCTGAAAGAGCACCCTTTGCACCCACATCGCCGTATGAAATTAAAAGCTGAAAAGTAAAAGAACGTGAAAAAAGGTTTGCAGCCAACCAAGTCTATAAACTGACCCCCCCCCCCCCCCCCCCAAAAAAAAAAAAAAATCTCATACCCAAAGCAAGATTTTGATGGTAGACGTTTAAACATACAGAAAAAAAGTAATGAGTTAATCATCTTTATAATATTAACATCAGCCATAGATGAGCTGTCTAAAAGAATCATTGCTGGGGCCCATAAGATGAATATAGTTGATTTTATAAATATTATGTCATGCCAAGCTCGGTTGACTCATTCAAATGCTCAGGTTGTTCTACTGAAAGACAAATTCAAATATAGCAACCACTAACTAAGCCCAAGCTTAAATAAAACTTGACTAGTGAAACAAGCTTAATCCGGGATGGGCCCCAATAGATTTAGGCACATTTGCTTTCATATCATACATGTTTATATTGCAATGATAACAACAAAGCCTTAATTCCGAACATTCATGTTTATATTAAATAAAAAAAATAAAGAAATTAATAGGCTAGTAAACATATAAATGCAACTTGGTTAGCAAAATGAAACGCATTTATAAATTCGTATGATTATTAAAATTAATTATATCTAGATTAATAGAAGTTGGGATCTTATGGTTAGGGATATGAAATACAAAACACATTTAATAGACTTTAGCATGTTGCTTTCTAGTTAAGTAAAAATCTCTTCGCATTCTTGCCAATATTAGTTTACCAAGAACAGAGACATGCATGAGGATAGGAAACTTTTATAAACAGGCAAAGCTTTTCAATTTCAACCAACATGAGAAATAACAAAAACTCTGTTGAACATCACCATTTCATAGTTTTAAAACTCTGTTCAAAGATCAGCCAAGTCAACTAGACTAAATAAATTTTTAAGTTGACTCAACAACTAACTCATCCTCCATAAAATTTAAGATTGGGATCGATTTTCGCTCAATCAACTAAGTGATATAGAACTTGGATTGGGTCAGTTTACACGATGGAGTCTCAAGCACATAAAACACCCATGTTTCACAAGTCCTATCAACCAGGTTTCAGCTGTTGCAAATAACACTCTAAGAAAGTTTAAAAGACTATATGAAAACAAAAAAAACAAGGGGAATTTGCAATAACCCATTTTATTTTCCTTTTTGCCAATTTAGACTACTATTTTTGCAAAATAACTCATGTTCAGACAGTTGAATGCACATTGTTTGACAGTCAATGCACAATTTTGGTAGTGAATACACTTTTTCTATTTTTATTATGAAGGCACATATTACATATAAGTAATGCACACATTTCTGAAGGGCTAGATGCACATATTTTTATATTTAAAGGCTAGAATGCATCTGTGGGGCCAATGGCAAAAGAGTCCAGAAAATTCAAAGTGGGCCATTTTGAAAGAAACAAAAGAAAGTAGCCCAGATCTGCAAAACAGAAATAACATGGGTGACTAATTAATTCCACCTAATCCCCCATAAAATTATTTGAAGGCAAGTTTTCCGTTCAATGCCTACCCTAATCCCCCATCCCTCTCTCCTTTGTTCATCTTCGCATAGCATTTGAGACTGGTGGTCAACACCACCTCAAGGCCATCCTAACAGCCGGCTGCCTTTGTTCTCCTGCCCACTCAGTCACTAGCGTCACCTCAAGGCCAGTTGAGTAGCCAACCACTCCTGGGGACCAATTAATTCCACCTAATAACCAGTACCCAACCCACTACACACTTGAGTTTATAATACTACCCAGAAATTCTTAGGAACATTGTTCTCCTCTTCTCTACAAAATCCTTTTTCCCCCATTTGAGAAGCTTCAATTCTTCTCTCTTTTTCTTTTCCATTTTTTGCTTCTTTACTTGTCTACACCTTGGCCTTTGTTGTGCTGGTGCTTTTTGTTTGTCTTGACATATGGTGTATCATATCATGTCCTATTTGGCACTTTATTTTGCCCATTTTCAGTATCATATTCATAGCTTTCTTCAAAAAAGATGTAACCGTACATATTCCCACCATCACTAGGTCCTTAGGTACTTACAAGCAATACCACATCACCTTCATTATTTGCACTCATTATGTTTAACTACTAGTCTAATTTTCCAATAACTATATTTTATGCTCTTGCTAGTGCCTATCAGGTTTTCATATGCATCCATAAATTATAATTTTTCTATAATTATATGAAAATAGTATTTTTATAATGGTACGACAAATATAAGTTATCAGAGTCCTGAAATCAAGATGCAATGGGAACTTGACCAAGTCTTCAAGCTGACTCGGCTGACTTTCAAGTCATGTTGAGTTTCTGAGTTTTCAAAATACATGTTCAAAATACCAGAACATTTATATCCATATAATACAGAACTAAATACACAGGTTTTTGGAGCTCAAAATCCCAATACAACAAAAGTTTGCATAAAAGCAGCATTCTAAGACTTCAAGAACCATATGTTTGTAAAAAATTACAACACACCAGTGGAGCCAAAAACTAGGGGGACGTTCATTAATAACAAAGAAATAAATGCATGCATGTCCATTGCATAGGGGATGCAACATGGAGGTATGGAATGTGTTAACGAGCTTCAAATAAAAGTTTCTAGCATATAGCTTGAAAATTGGTGATACGCCTTAATTCTACAAAACAGAATAGTACCATCAGGAGCATGATCGTTTTTATTAGTATCTAGAGTATAATTTCTAACTTAGCCATGAATTGTGCAACCAATTGAAACGTAAAGGAAAACTAATAGTCTGAATATCCACTCTGCAGGTGGCCACCCATGAAAAAATTGCATTTATAGTATATGTTGCAAGTAAGTCAACTAGACATGCCATAAAATGTAGTAGTAAGGTGACACCAGAACAACAAATTACCCGATGAATTGCAAAATCATTATAGTTCTTAAGCTCTTGAATTACTCTCTCCAAGGTACATTCAAAGCCAAACACACCCTTCGGATACAACATTCTAGCAAAACGAATGACATCCTCATCACGGTAAATACGCCTCACCAGTAATGGATGATTTGCAATCTGACATCAGCATAAACAATAAATGATTACCTACACATATGCATATAACGCAAAGTCACAAATAAAATTATAAGCACCTTACGAAACTGCATAAAATAGTTTGAAATCTGGCGCTTCGGGAGGAGACCAATAACATTATTGGGCATTCCCATTGAAGACTTCACCATACGGGCTTGAGAAGCTGCACGATACTCATTTATGGCATCTTCATAAGCTTCAGACTGTTCTGCACCCATGAAAACATACCGAACCTGCCAAATTTATTAATAATTATTATATTATTATCTAAAATTAAGACTAGAAAAGGAATTGCATGACTTCAGGCTCCCATAAAATGTTAATCTTTTAGAAACTTTTTTTTAGTCATATTCTAGAAAAAATGCTTGACAAACATGAAGACTCCGTCTTAAGATTTACATGTTGTATCTTTGGGACGAGTTGCTGCATAACATCTGACTTCAAGCGTCTCAATATGAATGGCCCTAAAATTGATTTTATACGTGGAATCAGATCACCATCTTCTGCATTTAATAGCTTCTTCAGGTCAACATCCCCAGTTGCAAAAATATCAGGCATCATGAATTCCAACAATGACCACAGCTCCTGCAAATACATATTTTGCATTGATATAAGTAGTTTTGTTTGGTATTGAAACTGGAATGTATAACATATGAGACCTAGTAAATTTATATAGAGCTGTCTCACATGCAAGTATTAAACAACAGGAGATAGTTTACTAGAATTAAAGTAAAGAAATGTTGTACTAATTCACAAAGTCTTGTAGACTAATATACTAAAAAAAAAATCTCATAACATCCAGAGAGAAGATGAATACATGTACAACGTTTAAATAGGACATCCTGACCCAACAGCTTACATGTCACAATCAATGTTTTAAGAAGCAAATGCAAATGACAAGGTGACTCGGCTCTAAGAAAAGCCATGAGCCTGATGGGATATGGCATAAGCTTCAAAGATTAACCATTCAGATAATAAAATAAAATAAAAACATGCGTTGCCTTTGTATTTATTTTAGTTTCAATTTTGGTATGTTCGTAATTGTCACATTGCATACTCCAGATGAGCACAGATCTTAACCATAAAGTCACTGTGTTTGCATACGAAGTCAAATTTTTCGGAAGTTAGGTCCACATACAATAACATTATGTTAAAGTAATTAAAGTGACTTTTATTCCCTTCCAAAGGGAACTCAAAGAATTTATGCCTCTCCACTTGTTACTATCTTAGCATAAAGCAAAAAACACATACCACACAGGTACATGTGACATTGTGAGAGAGAACCATTTCAATGGTGCTGGGTCATCTCTCTCTCTCTCTCTCTCATGCGCGCGCGCATGATACGTGGGTCTTGAAAAATGATTCTCCAAGAACTTCCAAAGGCTTGTATCTTCATTATATAAAGCAAAACATGTGTCATACATGGAGGCTCAAGTAAGAACCTAACTTGCATCCTCAATTGTACGGAGCAAGCATACTCATCATCAGGCTTCCATTATCCCCACAACCAATTGAAGACAAGGAGTCAATCATTATTTTTTATTTTTTCCTGCCACTGAATGTGGAGTAAGATCTGAAATCTTAGTATGATATGCTATTGATAGTAGCCTCTTAGATTTGCATCCATTTAGCAAATACATTTTTTATTCTCACTTGAGTTTATAACCAAACTAGAACTCAACATTTGTATCCTCTACCTTATTATTTTTTACATGATTCTGTTCGTTTCTTGATCTTCCAAGGAAATCCCAAGGCTTGCACAGTCAAGGCCATAACCTTGACTCTTGAGGTTGGGGCTTACATGAACACAATGAGAGTCTGAATTTCTTGCTTTTTGCCTCCACCTTCTTAACAAAATGCATCAAATAAATGATGACCATAGAGTAGTTATGCACATATCAAGAAGAAAAGATAGCATAAGAAGCAACAATCAACATCATCAAAGAAGTGACGAAATCATTGCTAAAGCAAGCAATAAGCTTTACATGGGTATGGCTAGCTTATGTTGCAAAGTCCATCTAATGTATGATTCAGGTTGCACTGTGGTGGTTTGCTCAAAACTAAGTAAAGGCGAATTGGGTTTTATGCAAGAAAATAAGGCCCAAGCAAGCCAAGGCCAAGCATCAACAAAAGTTAAAGTCCAGACTACCCTAGGTCTGACCCAAATTCACCCATTCATACATCCACATGTGAGTACATTTACACATAACAAAATATACATACGTACATGCATATATGCACATACATGCTTATACTTATATGCATATCATACATATATGTATATAAAAATGTGCATGTGTATATATAAATACATACAGATACAACTCGATAAATACACACACATGTATATGCATGCCAAGATTTAAAATGTTGAATGTACCACATGGCATACCAACACATATCACAAGTTTTAACAACATAAAATCAATCCATATCAACATGAGTGTATCATCCATGACCAAACCAAACCAAGGTGAAATCAAGACAGTTCCCGCCTTTAAGTTTGAGAAATGGCTGAAACTGTTCCCAGACCAAGCAGAATTGTTCAGTTCAGTTTAGTTCTACCCAACACCTACTGATTCCAGGCCAAAGTGGGTAAAAGAGAGGAGAAAGTGCTACAAAGGCCCTTCCACTTCTCATTTGAATAGAAAGGGCATGGGAGAGCTTGAGAGTGAGGAAAATTTAGAGAGAGAGAGAGCGTGCTTTTACTGTCACTACTTTCCCAGATCTTCATTTTAGCAACATAAACTCCCTTCTCTCTACTTGTTTGATTTTTTCAATGCCTAAACAGACAAAATTGAAAAATTAAGGAGAAAGCACACAAAAATTTCGTATACTGGCAATGTTTCATTATATGTTGCAAATCTAAATGTTATCTACACATTCATGCCATTTTTAGATGACAAAATATATTTTCATATAAAAATAATTAAAAAAAATTGTTCATAATTTAAAGAACATTGGTAGCATGCTAGGCGTGTGTTGCCTTTTTTAACATCATTTTGTTAAAATTGGACATATTGATGGCTACTTCAACATGAGCCAAAATTTAAAAAAATTTCAAAATAAAGTCAATAAAGCATAATCAAAGGCTCTGTAAAATATATAAGTGTAATATCTCTAGTAGGTTGCTACATTAGTCCAAGTTAAAATATACTTTAATTTTTAATAAAATATGCATTTTTAAAAGTCATTAAAAAATCTAATAAGTTAGAAAACCACAAAAAAATATTTTTTGGAGGTAAAGCAGACATGTTTCTAGAGTAATAGGGGCAATTTTGGAATTAGTATATGAATTATTAAATTTATTAAGTGATTTATAATTTAAATCAAGTCTCAGGACTAGATTGTGAATGAGATCTAGACATCTAAAGCAGAATAAACATTCCAATAGGGACTAGAAGTGAGTACCTATTATGTAATTTAAATTTTAAAGTTCTCTAATATATATGTTTAAGGCATTTCAGGCTATAGTCTATTAAATTATCTACTTTAATTTATTTATTTTGCACAAAGCACATGGCATACAATACCCAGGACCATTGTGAAACAAAATTTTCCAAACCATATAACAAGTAAAACTTTAATTCCAAGTTTCCAGACTTGAAAACATCTTCAAAAACCAAAAAAAAAATGAGAGAAAAAGATTAAAGGAAGAGTCTCAAAGCCCTGAATCAGTACTAAATCTACTGACCCGATGTCTAACCAGTACAGCACCAAATACCAGTTCAAGAAACCTAGATACACACAAATTATTCTCAAAATAACAAATTAAAAAGGTTTTCAATCCATTTTTTATTCCTTAATAGTTAATACCATTAATTCTTTTATTTCTTTGTGATTGCCTTGATGAAACATTAATCGCTGAAAGAAAGAAATGAAATTCTTGAACAATCCCTCAAAATCTTAAGATCATTGACTTGTCTCATTAAAAGCAAAGATGAAATAGATAATTGTCACTCTTTATGGCCAAGCATGTATTGCAATAATATGTTCCATGCTTACCTTTACATCTACCATAGCCCCAACTTTCCTATGAACTTCTTGAACGAAACTGGCATACCTATCACTACTGCTAGCTCTGTCATATGCTGGATAACCCATGGTTAAGCCATAGTTACTCAGTTATTCATCCAAACAGCCTCACTTTTCATGTGGTTGAAAATAGGCAATCAATGGAACTTTACCCAGCTAAATTTAGGTAGGGAGGTGAAATAGCTTGAAGTCTTGAACCACCCCCTTCATTAATTTACTCAACCAAACTAACCCTCACCTGCTCTTTACCCCTTTCTATTGATGCTTGGAAGAGGGTATTTTTGTCCCATATTACCCACATAACCCTATGTGAGTAATATGTGGTTTACCCATATTAATGTTACCCACATAACCCATAACCTATGTAGTTGGGAAAAGGCTTAGATGAGTTGAGTCGAGTATTACCCACATAACCCGTTCCACTTTCAAGCAAACAACAGTTTCCATCTTACCAAAAAGGGCTGAATAAGTAAGCAACAATCCTGTGTTTGCTATCCTATAACTAAGAATACAACAACAATAAAGCCTTAATCCTAAACTAGTTGGAATCGGTTATACTTTCCTACTACTACTACTACTACTACTACTACTACTGAATATGAGGTTAAATACAATCCAAATTATCTACCCCCTGGTTAGCTATCCTATAGCCAAATGCAGCCAAATTAACAAGCTATTAGCAAGTAACACTATGTTTTGCTCAAAATTTAGCTCGAGGTCAGCTAACTCAATAATAAGTAAATGAGCCAAACATGAGCCAAACCCAAATCACTCATGTTTAGATTGATATAGCTTGAATATGAAGAAATAAAATTAAATTATTTATTAACAAATTTATAAGTAATTTTTTTATTATTAGATATCAATAATGATATATCTGAGAATGAAATTTACAAAGGGTTGAAGCGTCAATACACATAATTGTCCCCATCCATAATTGTACACAAAACACACTAGCACAAGGTATGCCTCTTGGTTCCAGTATAACACTATTGAGGAGGTGATTTACCATATGTCATTATGGACTGGCACCAAGGAACATATTAGTAGACCATAGCTACCTACATTTGGTTACGCCACAAGTTATGGCTACGAATAGTATGCCACAAGTTACGCCAATTTTTGTATCTTTTGAATATCAAAAGAAACGTTTTAGAATAAATTTTGAATTATGGAAATTTTGTCCATTAAAACGGTACCAAGCAAGCATAAAACGTGCCTTTACGCCAAGGAACAGCTTATGACAGCTCCCTTTGGAAATAGTTATGCGTGTCATAAGCAAGTGTGATCAGCATGACTATTCCTTGGTTGTCTCCTTCCCAAATATTGTTAGAGAAGTATAGGGCTTACTCAAAGCCCTATGACTACTTCATGCATGAATCGAATGCAGCCTACAAGTATAATGTGATACAACTGAAACAGACCAATAAATATCAGTACTTAAATCTTGACATTCAACCATTAAATTCTAATCTAAGAGTTTCAATCTTTGAACTATGGAGCTATTAGATAAAGTTCTAGAAGCCAATTTAAGTGGAATAATGAAAAAAAACTAAAAAAATAACAGAATGAAAACCTAGCCACCAATTCTCTCTTGTTCTCTTCATTCCATTTCAAGATTCAAATAGTAGCGTCATTCATATCTAATTCTTAATGAGACATCTCTCTTTTAGTTACCTCTCTCCTATAATCACTAGCACCAACTTTCTATGCAAACCTTTTGCATTCTCCCTCTCCCATCCCCCCTCCACCAACCCACTCACCACCATGACACCCACTATACCCTTGTCTTTAAGAGCTCGTTGATGGTGGCCCATTCCTTTTTGACCCCTTTTTTTGTTGTTTTAGCTATAGCTTCCTTTCAATCTATGTTTTCAATCCCCTATCTTTCCTATCCTCCCCTCTCCCTTTTCCTCCAAGATACAATACCTTAATATGTTTGACCTGCGAAGCCAAGCTTTAGCTAGCTTGAAATTTGTGTCAGAAAAACCTAGCAGGAAGACCCAAGTTTTGGGCCAAGTTCAAGCTAGCTAGGCTTAATTTCAAGCCAAGCCTAAGACAGCCCTGGATCGATTGAGTTGGTTCATTTACGCAAACCTCACATCAAAGCACATAATTTTGAAGCTTAACCACCCATGCTTCTAGTAGCCCTAGATTGAACATGGAAATAGTCTACCTTCTTCACTCCTTAGTTCATAGGCAATCCAGCACTTGCTACTAAACTTATAATAAGTTTCCCAAACATTTGCTAAGGACAATAACAAATCAAGAATTATTGCACACTTCTCTAATTCTCACCTTTAAATTGATGTGGCTGATCAAGCCGCGTTAGAGTTGACGGAGGAAGCAACTGACGGAACCCCAACCTCGACCTCCGAGGCCCCCTCGGCCTCGGAGCCTCGAACCCGAGTCCCTCGGCCTCGGACCTCATGTCCCCTCGGCTTTGGACCCAAGTCCCTCGGCCTCGGACCTCATGCCCCCTCGGCCTCGGGCTCTAGGTCCCCACTACCTCGAGCCGCCCGACACTACCACGTGCCTACCAACCACCTACAACCGCTACGTGGCCCACTAATTGTCTGCGATTGCGTGTGGCCACTATTTGTAGCGGCGCCTGTCTAACACAACTAGGCCCACCTGCCACCTGTGGCGCCACGCCTGGGACAAGACACCTCTGACATGCTCAGTGTCGGTTGCGACCTATCTTTGTCAATGGCCACCTGCCTACTACTGGACAATAGCGCCTCGAAATTAGCCACCTTTCGAGAGCGAAAAAGGGATCTTCGAACAGTATAAGAACTTACACTCACAACGAGGGAAAGGATCTGAACTCAAGTTCTTTAGCCATTTTCTATTAGCTCTTTTTCTTCATTGTTCCCGAGTTGCTTACTTGAGCATCGAAGGGTCCCCATCGGTGCAACCGGTCCCAGGGAACTTTCTTGCAGGAGCTTCTTCGAGAAGGAGGATCTCCGTTTCCCGGCGTTAGAGGAACGTGACTTAGCGGCAACAGATTGGCGCACCAGGTAGGGGCAAGAGAGAAAAGTAAGCTTTGAACCAGCTAGCTACAGACTATTCTTCCCTGAGCAGTCAAGAAGATGGTGGTGACACGTGCACAGAAGATTTCCACCAGCTATGCCGGGGGCATCGTCAGGGAGCCGAACCGTCGGAGGCCAGTCCCCTCGCTCCCCAAGTTAGCATTCCCGCACCGACGTTGCCACCACCACCACAGCAGGATGATCGGATCGCCGCTCTCACCATGCAGGTCCAATCGCTGGTAGCGGCGGTTCAGGTATTGCAGTAGTAGCCGGCGGCCGCGCAGCGACATCCGAAACCGCCCTCGTCAGTCCCGAGGGTGGTCCAGCCCAGCCAGCAATCCACCCGAGGGAGGTCTTCCCTCCGGAGGCCCGCCATCGCCACGCTCCGCCCAGGCATCATTGGGAGGCCTCCAAGAGGCCCCAGTCTCCTCGCCACGCTAGCGCTTCTTCGAAGTGGCGACATGGGAAGGACACGGAGCGCACGTCCGATGCCACCCCTCTCCATCCTTGGGATCTTCGGGGAAGGGGTCCTTCAACGGCCGAATCGCTCGCCGGGCTGAGCGACGGCTAGATGAGTACAACTAGCGATTGGAGGAACTCAGCCGCAAGATCATCAACCCGTCGGAGGCGCATTACGACAACCATCCACCGCTGTCCCACCGCATCATGGAGGAGCCGATCTCAACCCGGTTTTGCCTCCCTCAGCTAGACCCATACGATAGCACCACCGATCCCCTGGACCACCTGAAGAGTTACAAGGTCCTAATGTAGGTCCAGGAGGCAACCGACTCTCTTTTTGCATCGCCTTCCCCACCACCCTAAGGAAAGCGGCCCGAGCTTGGTACTTCCGCCTGTCGCCGCGTAGCATCAACTCCTTTCGGCAGCTAAAAAGGGCCTTTCTGGCTTATTTTGACGCATGCCAGAAGATCCCGCGGGTGGCGGATAGCTTATTCTCCGTCCAGCAGAGGGGCGACGAGTCGTTGAGGGACTTCGTTGCTCGATTCAAGGAAGCTGCTCTTGAGGTCTACAACCTTGAGGACTCAGTGGCCACTCTGGCCTTGAAGCCAAGGCTTCGCCCCTCCCTTCGCCTATTCCCTCGACAAAAAGCTGTCCGGTTCTTATGCCGAACTACTAAGCTGAGCGTAGAAGTATATCTGCGCCGATAAGGCCAACTCTTCCCGGTGCGAGGCAGACACGGGTTCCAAGAAGCAAGCCCGTCCTGAGCCCGCTGAGGCTCGACCCAGAAGGCCTGAGCCTCCCCGCCGACCGGACAACCGACCGCGAGCGCTCGCTCCCAGGGAGGGACCCTTCACCCCTCTGCTCGCCCCAATATCCCACATCCTGATAGAAATCGAGGGCGAATCGTACCTTTAGCGCCCTCCTCCCATGAAGCCAGGACCCCCGCAACAAAAATTTCTACTGTCACCTCCATCGGGACCACGGTCACGACACTGAAGACTGTCGTCAGCTGAAGAAAGCTATTAAGTACCTCATCCAGCATGGCCACTTGGAAAAGTTCGTCCAAGGGGGGGAACCCAAGTGCGCCCGGCCCATCGGCACCTCCGCCACCTCAGTGAGCGTCGATAACGCCCGACCAAGAAGACTATGGCCATGATTTTCTGGGGGCAGGCAGCACCTCCAAGAAGCCACAGGAGGATGAGGGACTAGATTCTGTAATTCTTTCTTTAAAAGGGACTTAGATGGGGTGGTTAGCAACAATGATGACAGCATCGTCGTGTCAATGACGATCGCAAAGCACTCTGTAAAAAGAATCTTAGTTGACAGTGGAAGCTCGGTTGATGTTTTGAGTTATGATGCCTTTGTTCGAATGGACTTGTCCCCTGACTCCCTCCGACCTGTCACCACGCCCCTGATGGGCTTCACTGGAGACTCCGTGAGGGTTGAGGGAGAAATCACCCTCCCGATCACTGCGGGACGCCGCCGTGTCAAAGCACGGTCTTCATGAATTTTTTAGTTGTCCGAGTCCCCCTGGCCTACAACGCCATCCTCGGAATACCCAGTTTGAACCTCTTGAACGTTGCATCTCCACCAACCAAAAGACTGCTCATGAGGTTTCCCACCAACAAAGGAGTTAGAGAGATGCGGGGAGAGCAAAACTCAGTGCCACTCTGTTATCATATGGCCCTCAGCCCTCAGGGGGTGACAACTGCACCGGCGCTAGAGTCGCTCGACCCCCAAGATTTAGAGAGGAGAGGGAAGTTGGCCGAACATCTGCTAACCTTCCCACTAGAGGACCTAGCGAGAACAGTCTAGATCGGAGCCCTACTCCCCGAAGAGGCGCACGACCAACTTCTTGCTTTCCTGCGGGCCAATTCCGACATCTTTGCATGGTCAGTGTCTGACATGGATATACTTGGGAAGGTAATTACCCAACAACTAAACATCAACCCAGGATGCCGACCCGTTCGGCAGAAAAAGAGGAGCTTGGCCCCTGATCGGCAGAAGGCCATTGACGAGGAGGTTTGCAAGCTGGTGGCCGCCAACCAAATCCGAGAGGTCCACTGTCCCGACTAACTAGCCAATGTGGTCATTGTTCACAAGGCCAGCGGGAGCTGAAGGATGTGCGTTAACTTCACCGATCTTAATAAGGCGTGCCCTAAGGACAACTTCCCGTTGCCTCGATCGATCAGCTAGTGGACGCCACGTTGGCCACGAAACCCTCAGTTTCATGGATGCCTTCTTAAGGTACAACCAAATCAAGATGGACCCGGCGGACGAGAAGGCTACTTCGTTTGTGACCGAGAAGGCATATACTGTAACAAAGTAATGCCCTTCGGGCTAAAGAATGCTGGAGCCACCTATCAGAGGCTAATGAACAAGGTCTTTAAAGACAGATCGGATGCAACATGAAAGTGTACGTGGACGACATGCTAACCAAGAGTATCCGTACCACTGACCATGTTGCTGACCTAGCGAAGACCTTCAGTAATCTTCATCGGGGTTACAGCAGGCAAGTTCCTAGACTTCATGGTAACGCAGCGGGGGATCGAGGCAAACCTCGACAAGATTCGAGCCATCCTCGACATGAGGCCCCCGGCTAGCAAAAAGAAGGTGCAACGCTTGGGTGGGAGGGTTGGCAGCCTGAGCCATTTCCTGTTCAAGTCGGCGAAAAGGTGCCTGCCTTTCTTCAAAGTGTTGCGCAAGGTATTGGCTTTGAGTGGACAAAGGAGTGTTAGAAGGCCTTCGAGGAATTGAAGGAATTCCTGTCGACTCCACCATTGCTGTCTAAACCGCGGGGCGGGGAGAAGCTTTTCCTCTACCTCGCGACTTCCCCCGAGGTTGTCAGCTTTGTGCTCGTCTGCATGGATGCAGACGGGACGCAGAGGTCAGTTTATTACACCAGCAAGATGCTTCACGACGCGGAGACCAGGTATTCCAGAACCGAAAAGATCATTTTTGCTCTAATCGTCTCCGCTCAGCGTTTCAGGCCTTATTTCAAGCCCACCCTATTGTGGTGCTTACGGACCAGCCCCTTCGGACGATCTTATCCTGTCCTGACACCTCCGACCGACTGGCGAAGTGGGCCATCAAGCTGGGGGAGTTCGACCTATCCTTCCGGCCAAGGTCAGCAATGAAGTCTCAAGTATTGGCTGACTTCCTGATCGAGTGCACATGGGCCAAGGAGCAACCGGAGGGACCGCACTCAGAGTCCCCAGACATGACGATCGAGGCGGGAGAAGATGACTAGATTCTGCATGTGGACGGCGCATCTAACTTCCAAAGGGGTGGAGCTGGGCTCATCCTCGCGAGCCTCGAGGGAGAGGCGATAGAGTACGCTCTTCGTTTTCTTTTCCCTGCCACCAACAACCAAGCGGAGTACGAAGCCTTGTTAGCGGGAATGAAGCTGGCCGAAGAGCTCGGAGCGAGGCATCTTAGAGCTTTCACCGACTCTCAACTTGTTTCCGGACAAGTTGCCGAGGAGTATGAGGCTCGAGATCCCACCATATCCCGTTACCTGAGTAAGGTCCAATCCTATGCCTCCCTTTTCTCTTACTTCCGTGTCAGTTACATCCCCAGGGGTGAGAACGCCAGAGCTGATGCATTGTCCCGCTTGGCCACTTCGGCCGACGGGCTCTGAGAAGAACGTACATAGAGCATCTGGAGGTTCCAAGCATCGAAGCTACAGAGGAGGCCCTACCAGTCGCCCAGGAGCCTTCTTGGATGGACGCTTACATCCGGTATCTTACCAATGGCGCCCTCTCCGAAGACCCGGCTGAGGCCAGGCTACTCAAGCGGCGAGTTCCTAAATTTTTGATACTGAACGGGCGATGTCCCTCAGAGCCGATAGGGAGTTTACCGCCTGCGCAAGGAAAGCCCTGGTTAGTACTCGGATAAGCAGAAACTAGAAGAGAAAAGAATATCTACCCAGAGGTACGCTGCAAAAGCATCCTGGAGGATGGCGGGAGCATCCAGCTGGAGAAACTCCGCCTGGAGCTTCGACAGGCAGACCCTCGCCATCAGTCGTTCAGCGGTACAACCATTGTAGGCGAGGGACACCCGCGGGGGTCCGTCCCAGCCCTTCTTCCCCTGGGGTCGGACGAGGCTGAGGGGGCGGACGTCGCTGCATCTCTATCCACGGCGGGCCTTCCTCCGGGGCTGGCTCGGCCACGGGCTCCGACGACGTCGGCGACGGCCGGTTCGACGCTTGGAGCAGCCCGCGGCTAGTCACGATTGCCGAGGCTGTCGGCCCGAAGGACCGGCCTCCTCGCCCGCCAGCTGGCCATCGGCACCTACCCTCCCGCCGCAACTTCGGCCTTTCGCTTCTTTGCGACCACCCTCATCAACATCTCGATCGGCGGCCTCAGTCAAAGTCAGAACCACTTGTGAAGTATCTACCACCGCTTGGGAGAAGACCCGCGAGCTGGAGGTTCTCCTCGGACAGAAGCTGATTGCAGCGGGGAACTATTGCCGTCAGCAACTTCTCCCTATCCCTCAGGACCACTGTCGACGTTCGGCTGTCGAGATCTACTCCCTTAAGGTCGGCACCGAATCTTCCACCCCTTAACGGACCCTAACCGGAGGGCTCGGTTAGGCCTAGGCTGACGCACCCACCAGCCTGACTGTTGCCGCTACGCCCTAGGCTCTATCCCGTGCACAGACTAAGAAGCCGGATGGTCTGACGAAGTTCGGGACCAACTGGGTGGGCGCCAAAGAGAAAAGGTCAAAAAGGTTGATGAGGAAGGGATGGAGAGGTAGTCGGATTGAGGAATGCCTCAGGCAATGTCGTCACCCAATCCTTGCGAACAGCCGAACACTGCTCTTATGGCTAGCAGGAGGAGGTGACCCCTTCCAGAGATTTCGCCCTACCTGCCCGCTACCGAACAACAGCGCCTCAGAAAGATTCCACGCCACTTTTGATCCTCGAGCAGAAGACCAAGAAGGGGAAGAATCCACGAAAGAACTGGAAGGGATCGAGAAACTTCGAACATGTATTAAGAACGCTACACTCACAACAAGGGAAGGGAGCACGTCGCTCCGAACTCAAGTTCTGATTAGTTCCGATTTTCTATTAGCTTTTTTTCTTCATTGTTCCCGAGTTGCTTACTTGAGCATCGAAGGATCCCCACTGGTGCAACCGGTCCCCGGAGACTTTCTTGCATGAGGTCCCCACTACCTCTGACACTCCACGTGGCCCATCAACCACCTACAGCCGCCACATAGCCCACTAACTGTCTGCGATTGCACGTAGCCGCTATCTGTAGCGGTGCCTATCTAACACAATAGACCCACCTGTTACCTGTGGCTCCGCGCCTGGCAGCGACTGGCGGGACAAGACACCTCTGACATGCTCAGTATCAGTTGCGGCCTGTCTTTGTCAGCCTGGCCACCTGCCCGCTACCGAACAACAGCGCCTCGAAATTAGCCACTTTTTAGAGCGGCTTCGAACATGTATAAGAACCTACACTCACAACGAGGGAAGGGATCTGAACTCAAGTTCTTTAGCCATTTTCTATTAGCTTTTTCTTATTGTTCCCGAGTTGCTTACTTGAGCATCGAAGGGTCCCCACTGGTGCAACCGGTCCCCGAAGACTTTCTTGCATGAGCTTTTTCGAGAAGGAGGATCTCTGTTTTCATTAGAGAAACGTGACTTGGCAGCAACAAAATCCAGGTTTGGCTAATAATTATTTATATTACTTTATCCACCATCCCTTTCCTTCTTTGGAAAAGGTTGGATGGTTATGGCTATGGTTACCTTTTTGAGGCAAAAGAGGAGAAAAAAATCTATATAGTAAATCAAGAATCCAGAAACGTGAAATCATAGCATTTGATCAATTTCAGAAAGAATGGGCATGTGTTAGCCTATAAAATTCCATATCTGATGGTACCAAAAAATATTGATGAGATTGCCCCAATTTTACAGGACCAAGGGTACCAAGGGCATTCAGAAACCTAGTTCTCCACCAATTTCCTCCAATATGCCCTATATAGACCAGCTCCCAAATCCATGATTTTTAGTTTCTAGGAGATTTAGTTACATGGATGACAATCAATGGCGTGAATCTTCCAATTTAAAGAGTCCATTGATTTTGAATCATTATTTTTTTAAAATAAATTTAAATGCAGACTTTAGCATGTAAGGTGTGTAGTTTGACTCATACATACATATAAAGTTTTAAATCTCATGGGACAAGACCGTCCCAATTTTTTTATGAAACAAGATGTGCCATCATCTCATCCCGTCCCTACATAAGGGACATGGAGTTTCTCAAGACACCTAATTGGGATGCTGAGACAATAGCGGAATGGTCCTATCCCAACACTTAGGACAACAACCCATCCCAACGTCCCATAAGAAATCCCATCAAGTCCTAAAATCTTGCATGCATACATACATACATACATATACATATGTATATGTATAGATATTTAAATTGTATGTTGTGTCCATTTCATACATATCAGAAATCAATGCATTTATATATTTCTAGGATACATTGTCAGGTACTCATTTTAAGCATGATTCCAAGTCCCGACAGGACGTCTCAAGGGATAGGGGGACAAGTTGTCATCCAAAGTATCGGGTTGACACCATCCCATCACCATCTTAACATTCCAATTGATGTGAATTGGGACATCCGCTGTCCCAAATTTGGGATGGGCCAAAACGGTAACACATCCTATTCCATAGAAAAACTAGAACGGCCTTATCCTACGAGATTTAAAACTTTGATTTTAAGTACCTTTCAAATTTTAAAAAGTATTTCTTCTCAAATCTTTAGAGATACCTCCTTAGTATCTTAAGGGATGAAAAGAGGGTTTTATTTTCTTTTATTTTTGAAGGAATATTAACCTTTTCATGATGAATGAATAATTTTGGAGTTTGTGGTGTTGATATTATGGTATGGAGTATAATTAATTTGGAACTTTTAGATGTTAATTTGGAAAATCAATACTTTCTAAATGCATATTTATACATACAAGTGTGTGTAAAAGAAACACATTAGTTAATGCTTGTATCCTAGCTACATTGTATCTTATTTTTCAAGATTTGTCATATCAGAATAATTATATCATGTCATTTCACATTTATACACATACATACATATATGACATATATCTATACATAAAAATGTATAAATATGCATTTATTATTTATATAAACCTACATCTATAAGTGCATATGCATATACATATACATACAAAAGCATGTATATGCATGAATGCATGTATGTATGTCTATGTTTTATGTGTATATTGTGTGTGTATACATGTACATATAAATTTTGCCTTACTTTATTCTATTTTCTCTAGTTTCAATCATTTTTCTAATTTTTTTGTTCAAAATGCCAACAACTCAACTCAACTCATCTAAGCTTTTCCCAACTATATGGGGTTAACTACATGAATCTGCTTCCTCCACTTTGCTCTATTCAGGACCAAGTCGATATTTAAATTGCAAATAGTTATATTTTTTTAATTATTTTTGCCCATATTAGTTTAAATCTACCTCTATCCTCACCATGCATTATTAAAAAATCACTCTTTCTAACTGAAGCATCTAAAGGTCTACGTTGTATATGTCTAAACCACCGTAATCGATTTTGTCTCATTTTATCTTCAATTAGAGCTACTCCTATCATTTCTCTTATATGTTTATTTCTAATTCTATCTTTTAAAGATCAAAATGCCAACACTTGCATCAAAATTACAAAAATGGACGATGTTGAAGCCAAAACTTAGCAAGCCCAACAAAATTTGAAGTCTCAAAACTTGATTCTCACCCTCACTTGATTCCAGATTATTAGCCTTATATCAAAGTCTTTGGTATCATTTGTTCCTTGCTATTGTTTAAGGCTAGCATTTTATGTTGATTGCTTCTTGTACCTCATCATCCCACCACCAAGTTCCTTTACATCTCACTTCTCAACCCTCCAAGAACTTCTCTAGCAACTCTCTTAATATAATCAGCCATATGGTCCCACACTTTATTTAGTTCAATTCTCAAGTTCTAATTTGTCCTTTAAATAAATTATTTCTAAAATATTTGCATTCCCCCTTCAAATAATTTATAGTTTCTTTCAAAACCTGATTTTTTATGTTTCATATTATTAATATATTTTTTATTAATGTTTGAAAGTGGAAATGTCATTTTGCTTGGAATATAGAAATCAGCATATATTTAGAATTTTAAAGAAACAACTTATTCACATTTTCAGTTATTATTTAGCATTCATATCTCTGAAAGCATCAAAAAGTCTATTTCCACTCCACTAATTTGATTGTGAAGGAGAAATGTTTATGAAAAATTGATGCCTTCCAAATGGTTGTTAAAAAAATAAAAGTAACATCAAAAACAACAAAAGGCAAGCAACATACGTGCAAATCATTTTGAAGTGGTGTTCCTGTCAACATTAAGCGTTGACGTGCATTTTGTGCAACAGACATTAGGTTTTTCCAGCGGAAGCTGTTCTTATCCTTCAAAACATGAGCTTCATCCATTAGCACACAACTCCACTTCCACCGCTTCAACACTTTGCGATCATCTTTTGCTGTGCACTGCAAAAAAAGAGGTGAAACATGGAGCAATTTCCAGTGGGATACTAATCTAGAGTCTGAGACTGAACATGTTATTAGTCTTAACATAATAAACTTGCAAACCTGCGTCTTTCGAAAAGTGAATAGCACACAAGGAGCACATTGAATGGTGGAGGCAGACCAGCCTTGCCTAGGGAGCTTAACTCCTTTGAATAAGTGGTTCTTCCTGATCCATGAAATAAGATGACAGAAAAAGATGGACACCACCTCCTTAATTCTCTTTCCCAGTTTTCTAAAACTGATGCTGGGCAAACAATCAGGTGGGGCCCTGGATCATTGTCCAAGTGCTTTAGCAAGGTTAGATATGTGATAGCCTGTGAAACGAAAGAAAATCATCAGAACATATTCCCTTAGGGTAAGCGTGTTCACAATTCAACATGTAACCCACTTTACCTGCACAGTCTTACCAAGACCCATTTCATCTGCCAAGATGGCTGCATACAACTTCTTGTTAGAAGGAAAATATGCATGATGAAGAAGTAAACAAAAAAAAAAAAAATGTTTTGTCAATTAGGAGCTAAAGTCAGCCAACTTAAGGGACATGCCTCTATTTATGGCATGAATGCTCACTCAATCAATATAAGCCGTTAAGTAAAGATAACTGCGACACAGTTTATCCACCAAAAGTCCGAGAAAAGCCAAAGATCAGTAAACATTATGGTATTAATCTAGTAAAGGATTTTAAAATAGCATATGTAAAGTTCAATAAAGGATTTATCACCTGGTCATTCTTAGCTTCTTCACAATGGATGACAATTTACCACAGTCAGGTCTCATAGAAATATAACAAATATTTTACTTTCTAGCTATTAGAGCCGACATGGATATTCTAATCAATCTAAAAGATACGAAGAAGCAAAATTATTACAAAAAGGAATCCAAGAAGTTTAGTTATTAATATTCTTGCGCCCAAATATGCCTTCATTGCATAACAAGCCGTATCTCAAGCAATTAGCAATTGTAATAATGGCAATAAGGTTCTCAGTGTCAGCAAGATTTTGGCTTTTGATATGGTATGCTAGAGCTTTTTGGTCATAGGTTATTCCAAGAGTCGTCCACCCCTCATCAATTGTCAATCATCGAAGTATCAACAGCATCATAAATTGCACTATAAAATAGAACAAAAAAGGTCATGCAGTCCCTCTGATCAATGGTCCAAAATTAATTGCAAAACTTGATGTACAAGCAAGGTTACCAAATTCCATTGCCCCTAAATTCAACAATTTTATACTCCTCTATATTTATTTACTATGATCTATGAGTACTACTTTATGGCCCTTGATCCAAACAAAATGTTTCAGAGGACCACAGTTCCATATTTTTAAAAACATATTACTTAATAAATACCATTCCCTGCATCAGACTTCACTATTTCTCAATTGTAATAATGATCCACTCTTTGTTAGAATATTTCCAAGTACAGGGAAAACGAAGTTTGTTTCTCATATTCTGGAGTTTAAACTTAGCCAATATGGTCGGTGTCCCTGCCTATGAACCAGCGTAAAGACTTCTTGCAGTTCCACCTCTTGTCCAAATTTGCCCTTAGTAGGAATTTGGCACCAAAACTAGAGGACTGACATTCTCAAATTTTGATGGATAATACATCAATCCATTTGCTATCCCCATATGCACATATTACATAATAACATTTTAGTTTATGGTATTAGCAGTAGTCATCTGGGAAATTTATGGGACATTTATGATCATGGTTAAGGGTGTAACCCGTTAGAGATCTATTTAAACATAAATCTATGATCACACACTTGTGTTTAATAAACCATCTACTTCAATGTGTTTATTCCAATATCTCCCTCCTATATCTTTTTATCTCCTTTAATTTGGGGTTGAGGCTTTTAGGGGACACTCAATCCCACTACTTGTACTACTCATGATAAATCAAGGAAATCTTATCCTAGTTTATCACAATAAAACCATGGGCAGCAGCTACAATTTTTTTCAGTCAACTATATGAATACTCGTCAATCATCCCTATTCAGTACATATCCACAATGACAATCAGCAAGAATTTTGTTCAGTACTATTCAGTAAATATCCACTACATTTATTGTTCAGACTACAGATGTTAACTTTCATTTTTTTCTGGATCATTTGAAATAAATCCCAGTGCACTACCAATGCCAGGACACTTGACAAGGGTACCAAGCGTTTAGGCATCCTTATGTGTCAAATAGGGCACCTCCAAAAAGACGAGGCACAGGGACGCGTGCATACATGCATACAACCATCTCAATATACATTCACGCATACATAAACACATTTGTACATTGATGCTTATCCAAAGAAAACCAAAAATGAGAAGAAGAAGAAGGATATATGTTGCCTAACAATTACCATCATTTAAATTATAATAGGCTTGCAATTCTTTTGTTTATGATCATTTGAAATAAATTCAAGTGCATTGCCTATGTGTGTACACTTGGCAAGGGTGCCAGGTGTCTAGGAATCCTTAAGTGTCAGATAGAGCACCACAAAAAAAACTATGCACAAGGGCACATGTACATACATGCACATAAATACACATTCAAGCATACACACATAAGTACATTATGATGCATTATCCAAAAGAAAACCCAAAAGGGAAGGAGAGAGACATATGTTGTCTAACAAACAAAATACTAGAACAATCTTGAACTTGCAAGTTATTTAGCCTACTCCTTAGGAACCTTTAGGGTCATTGAAGATGTGTTAAGGTGCTTAGGTTGACAAATAACCATAACAAATTTATGCCAAAGAGAGAAGACAGACAGATACATCTCTCACAGTTGAAATTAAGAGTCCTTTACATGACATAGTATAAGTGCCAATTATCTGTACTTTTTGCTGACATCAATAGGCATTTCAAAGTGGAGTGTTCAACCATGTCTTGCAGCATCGTGCCATGACCAAGTGTCTAAGTACCTTTAAAGATCGAGAATCCAAGGAACATATCACCAAACTCAAAAACTGTTTCAAAAACATGGATTGTATCAAAAAAACTGAGTTGTATTCTGTTAGTTTTTTGTATTCGAGAATACGTTTGGTTGGTATTTTCGAAAACTGTTTTCGGAGAAAGGTAACAGCGAATCGCGTGGAGAAAGGTCACGGGAAGAAAGAAGAAGGCAAATCCATAAGTTTCGAACATTTTGAGAGAGGAGGATAAAATATGGACAACATCTGAGATGAATCTGAAGAAAATGTCCGACGTTTTTCAGATTCATTCAAATTTTTAGGATCATTTCGAAAACGGTCTGGCCAAATGCGTTTTTCATGCTATGGGTTGGATTTCTTGCTTTCAAACACAAGAAATCCAACCCAAATCGGCTGCCAAATGGGCCCTTAGGTATTCATTGCACATGCCTGCATCATCTATCAGCTGTTATAGCATCCAATGCACTCATTCTTAGCCCTTCATTCATGGTATTACCAAAATTTCATATATGATTTATGATTAAAATGCTCGTCTTATACGTCTGTGCCTTCTGTATTATCAGTCATTTTGAAGCATCCAACATCTAAAAATGATAGCATGATTTTTCCAAAGTTGCAATTCTAAATAATAACCTACATCACTAATTGGCAATCCACCTCGCCCCTTAAAAAATTTATGGATTGGCCTTTAAAAAATGCTTAACAACTATCAAATCAATAATCCTATGAACACCATTTAGAAAGTCTACTGCATCAGAAATCTCAATCCACCTACCCACAACTTCCTTCGGAACAAGTAGCATTTCATGATCCAATATTTGTCCTGTATTAGTCAGATTAATGAAATTATAACCAGACACATACATCATTTTTGAAGAAAGAGGAGGCCTACCATTGGAATTATAGGGAATGACCTTTTGACATGAGAAATCAACAAGCTAGCCAAAAATAGCTGCACATTATTCCATTGCTGACTAGTAACAATCTCATACTTACCACTTTGTTAGAGCAAGAACAAAGGAGTGGAGCATTGAATTCTCATACATTTCCCCATACTGTGAAATTAAATAAAGAAAAGGAGGGAAAAAAAAGAAGAAGAAGATACCATCCTCTATCACAGATATATTAACATGATAAATGTACATTGGATAAATAGTTACTCCTATTTATATCAACCTTCTGATGACAAATCCAAAAACTGGTATATGTATGACGCCAATCTTTAAGTACCATGTGCATTTGATAAAATATTTGCTTATAAATACAGAAATTACCCTAATACAATAACATGTGGCATATGAACACAAATAGTTAGCAAGTAACAATGGTTGGACGAAAGTTGGACAATTAGGCTGGAGACATGTATGGTAGAAATTGCAGAAGTTATTGTGAGCTCATCTATAACTTTCTCCATACAAATGTGGCTACAAAATAGCAAGGCATGAGGAGTTATAGTGATGTTTCCCCTTGCACATGACCATATATACTAATATCTATATTAGTATTTATTTCTATAAATGCATCTGAAACTAAGCAGATCCTTAGAACTAGTACACATATTGCATATAGACAACTTTCTCACATTATGAACCCTCAAGAATTATAGACACACTGCAAAAGCATCAGCAAACAATGTATCTGAAGTACCATAGATGGAACACCAAAGGACAAGGAAATGATTTTGATAGCTGATCACTAATCTTACCTCCACCGATATTTTTCCTGTACAGTAGTAGAAGAAAATTAACACCAACAAGCTGATAAGGCTTCAGAATCGGCTCAAAATCTGTTTCTTCACTCGCACAAGCATCTTCGATATCTTCCTGTTTGCAATAGCATCACAAAGTAAAAGATATTGGTATATCTACAAGTCACTAAAATGACACTTGGATAAACTATTATAAGACTAGTAAAATTACCTGGGTAACAATCCTACAAGAAGAAGCTTCGACTTCGGCATATCGATCACAATCTTGAACAGACGAGCCGTAGAGCTCTTGACGCAGAGCTGCCGATATCTTGGCACACTTCTGCAGGGCCTTACCGACTACATCAACCTCCTCTTCATCTTCTTCTGCTTCCTTCTCCTCCTCCTCGTCTTCAATACGAATTCATCTTCATCCTCTTCAGGGGACAATATATCGAACACCTCCGTCACATCATCAGCATCGCTGTCCTCGTCCACGATGAACCGCCGGCCCCGGCTGCCCTGCGGCGGCCGAACCACTGTCACCTCGTCATCGTCGTCGTCCTCCAAGTCCACCCGGCTCTCGAGCACTCCGGCCCCGTTCTGGCTCGAGACACCCGGGGGTCTGGGGCGGTACATGAAGGACTCGATCGGGGGAGGCGACGCTCTGCTCTTCTTGAGGATTCTCGAGGGCTTGAAGGAGTGGTTCTCCCACTCGTCGTCGGAGATCTCGTCGAAGGCGCGCCTCATTGCCCTAGAAGAGAGCGGAAAGCTAGGGTTTTTTCGTCAGAAAAAACTGCAGCAGAGAGTTTAGAGTTCGGTCTCGGAGCGGGAAACCGGGGAGGAGGAGAGCGAAGAGCAGTGGGCTCGACGGCGAAGGGGATGTCAGAAATTTGGCGGTTCAAGCGATGCAATGTTCGAGCGGCACCCCTTTTCTTGGCATCTTTCTGGGGTATATTTTCGGTGTGGTCAACCCTGGGAGGAGCTCAAGCGACTCCGGACGGTCCTCGTCAAGCCTGATTACCTTGGCTGAAGCTCGGATGGGATTCGGGTACCCGTTGAGTCAGGCTACAAATCTTAAGCCTGATGATTCAGTTGATCGTAAGGTAGGGTTTGATAAAAAAATATTATTCATGAATAAATGTATGAAATAATTTATTTTTTGGCTATTCCTAAGGATATCCTTTGGCTATCCCATTGACCATATGAAATGCAAAAAGGTAAATCCATAGGATAACCTTTTTTTACTCTTATTTGAGGATAACCGTTATTCCTACATTTTCTAGGAATAAATTGAGTGGAATAAATTGAGTGGATATCATGGTTAACCATGGATTATCCTTTGGTTAACTTTATTCTCTGTTATCCCTTATAGTTATGGCTTTTGAAAATAAGAGAGATATCCCTCTTATCCCCTATTTCAAACACTACCTAAGGTTGGGATTTTTAGAGACCATCGTTGAGCTAGGCCATAAATCTCAGCCCAAAGATTTAGTGGTTAGGACTTTTAGAGACCAAATTGGACCTAGGTCCCTGATTAAACCTCCATACTCTGATTTCTAGGAAATTATAAATTGTGTTAACTGCTAACTTGGCATCCCATGTTAGGCCATGTGTCCATGATAGGCAGCATGGGCACCTCTGCCACGGCAGAGGTTGAGAGGCGTTCATCGAGTCATTTTTTAAATCAGTGCCTTTTGGCATTGATTTTAAAAGAAAGGAATGGAAACGAAAGTTATTGCAAAACTGTTATTAAAGTGAATGGTATTTTTCACTTCTTAAAGTGAAAAACGTATTTAAAATAGTATTTTTCACTTTCACATCATCCTTGGCTTCGCTCCGTCAACGGGGTTGCTGACGGGGCATGTAAAAATTACCACTTCAAGTGACGATTTCATAGCAGAAATCGCACTTTTCATTTAGACTGAAATCGTCACTTCAAGTGGTGATTTCTCAATCCCCCCCACAATCTGACAGTGAACTGCGGGTCTCGGTTTGTTCCTTTGGCCTTACTTCCTTCGGCCAAAAAAAATACTAATCTTGAGTATGACCCATTTGCATACTCTAATGATGGCTGTGAGAATGCTCAATTAGCACCTAATCTTCTAACTAAACTAATTATGCATGCCCAAGCAGTTTCAGTTGCATATCTTTAGTTGCATATGCACAGCAAAGAACATCGTACTTGATTAAATAATAGCAAATCTGCATATAATATATGTGAAGGTGACATTTCAATCCATTACTTTCATGTAAACTGAAATCTTGATAGTTAAACAAATTTCACAAATATGCTTATGAAGATCCTTCAATTATCAGATACCACTCTAGTTCTGATATACAGAAGGCCATGGCAATTTGTAAAAACTTAAGTATACTTCCTTTTCCTGATGCTTTGGTTAAGTTTATGATAATTGAGATTCTTAGTAATGGAATACACTTCTGAACTATTGCAAATCATTGGCTCCCAACCTATTAAATGATGAGGATGTGCATCTTTTAAAGTTATTGAAATCACTTCCTTTGAGAGTAATAATAGTTATATGCATGTATCTTTCTACGTCAACTCACGAAATTCAACAAAACTTTACCTCAAAAACTGTACAAAAACTCAACCAAAACTTGACTGAAACTCAACCAAAACTGTACCGAAACCACGTCATCCAAAATTATATCATCTTACAAGTATCAAATATCATCGCTTCAGCAGAATAATGCATACTCATAAAAATTAAAAATATATCTGATACATGAAAAAAAGAGATTTTTTACAATATTTGGTTTAAGTACAACAACCTAGGCAACCTAAGTTCCACATCCACATCTAGAAGGTCGGCGAATACGTCCAGTTCGTCGCCTATAGGTCACCATCGGTGGAGGGCCCTCATCACTCACTTGAGATACCCCCTCCTGCGTGGGGATTATGGTAGGATGGAAAACATCAGGCATATCAGCGTCCCAATGCAACCAGGTGACATCCTCGCCGATCTCGGTAATATCCGCATCAGCAATGTCATCAATGCGACATGTAGTGTGATCTTGACTGACAGACGTACCCTTTTTGGCATTCCTTCTGTGCGAATACTCATGTGCTAATAAGGATCGCATACAAGAAGGCGATGGTGTATGATAAATATCTCCATCGTTATATCAAGATCAGCTCGTGTAGACTCTGGCCCCTCCGGGTAGAGTGCTACTGCAGGTGTGCTTCGAACGTGCTAATGCCCGATGACAGACAATGTACCATAAGCCATCGCCGTTGGACTCCTTAAGGCTTCTGCGCGTCTCGTATTTGAACTACTTAACGAGACGACGAAATGTCATCTGAACACACGCTATAATTGGCACATTTCTAGCTCCCTCAACACACTATTAAAAACCTCCGATAGATTTGTTGTCAGAATACCATAGCGAAAGCCCCTGTCATGTACCAATGTCCACTTCTCCGGCTCCAACTCCGATAGCCAAGACCAAGCTTCTGCATTGACTCTTTTAATCCTTTCCATTAGAAAGTTAAACTTTGAAGCTAATGTTCGCTCCTTGCTTTTCATACTACTCTTTTCAACTGAATATTTAAGAATCTTGAGTTAAAATTACAGCATACATGTCTTGAACAATACCGATAATAAGCTCTTGGTAGAGCCCATCCATTTTCATTATCAGCTATGGCACTTAGTATACCTGAATATCGATCAGAAATAAGACGAATGCCATTTCTATCTTTCACAACATGCCTCCTAAGCCTCAGCAAAAACCAGCTCCAGCTAGCTGTACACTCTTCATCTACAATTGCATAGGCTAGTGAAATATCCTATTATTAGCATCAATTCCTGTCGCAATAAGCATCTTCCCCTTACTTTCCATAAAGATGTGTTCCATCAATAGAAATCACTGGGCGACAATACCAAAACCCCTCAATGGATGGATGAAATGCCCAGAATACATAATTCAGGACACGTATAGAAGAACTTGCTTCACTGTAGAAATCCCAACATACAATGTTCCAGGATTTGCATTCTGCAGTGCAAGCATGTATTTAGGAAGCTTTGCATATGACGGATCCTATTCACCAAATATATCAATCAATGCCTTCTGTTTCCATGCCATGCTTTGGAACATGACATCGTATAGTAAATTGTTCTGCAATAGTTGCTATAACGACATCGATATTTACACTTGGATCTTTCTCCATAATGTGTCGAATGGCATAGCTAATAACTCAAGAACTAATATGTTTGTTATCCCAAGTTAAATTACTAAATAAACAAGAGTGTGGCCCATCATACCTTGTAATCTCAAAAAATCTATGCTTCTTCAACTTTGCAGCACGCAACCTCTATTGACAACTTTGGGCAGTACTTGAAGAGGCACATTTAACACTCTTGAATAATTTCTTTGACTCCACCATATCATATGTGTGATGCTTCTTGATGTGATACATTGCACATGCTCTCTTCAATTCATCTTTAGTATTAAACAACAATACTTTAGCAAACTCTATCATTGATGGATCTTAATTAAGAATTGAAGAGTAACTCTCTTGGAATACTAGCACATCCGCCATCATGCAAATTCAACTCATTATAAAATTTTGGAACTTGTTCATATGCAAAGGCTTGATGATCATGTACCTGAGTTGGAATAGGTTCTGGATGATGTATACAGCAATGAAACTAAAGCCAGTGTCATGAACTATATCGTCTCCATATGACTCTTCATCTTCATTTGGTTCTTCATCTGAGTCATCATATTCAGGCCAATAGTCATCATCTGCACTCTCATCTGACTCCATTCCCCGACTATCAGTGTTGAACTGATTGTTTACCACATCATCGCTCTCCACTACTGGCATAAATCCTTCAATTGTTGGGAAATCCACTGGAGTCCTAACCTGTTCCTGCTGTGGGGCTATAGGAGAACTATCCTGAACATCCTCTGTATGACCAACAATATATGGCTCGAGAACATCATCTTTAAAATATAGTTTAATATACCAATATTCTAAAATTTTAGGAAATGTCAATATGCTCCACATCATCATCGTCCTCAATTGGATGAAGTACTTATTTTTTATACAATGTTGGAGATCTCCACATCAATCTGATGATATATCTCTGTACTAAAATTTTTAGAACTGTAAGTACCCGATCAACCAACTCAGAAAAACGTGTTTCATGCTCAATTTTAAATATTTACGTGGAGGTTGATTATAATGTATCCCTTCTTGGCCATATTCAATTGATCTATCATAATATAGCAGAACTCTTACAATTTTCATCTAAAAAAGGTGATCAAAATTTATCTCAGATCAACTACAAACAAATAAAAATTTAAATATGCATATATTTTAGTAGCATTTAGCACATATTAGTTTCCAAGAACCATATGGCACATATTAAGATAAAACACTTAATTTCTCATGATGATATCATAGCTAAAATAAAACACCAATATCCTTGTGCATCCAGATGATACAGGAAAATAAAATATTTTTTATGTTTGTTTATGCTCCCATATTTTCATCTCTACACATAGACAAAAAATACAGCAGCTCTATTATATATTTTGGCTCATGTATTTTTCATTTTTACCCAGAAACAAGCACACATCTCATGCTTTGTCCTTTGTCAAAAAAATCTCAAACAGGCACTTGGTACCAAGAAAAAGAAAAATAAAAAACCTTGGTTGTCAGACAGTTACATGATAGCATATAAAGATCAGTTTGAGGAATGAGGTAATGTGAATCTTACCTTGAAGAAACTGAGGGCGAAGTATAAACGATGGATCACGAAGGGTGGTCCGACGAGAGGGGGCAGAGACGGGCGACGATGATTTTTCGAAGGAAGTAACGGAAAGGGAAAAGGAAGTATGGGAACAGGGGGCTGGGGTTTTAAGTATCAGACAAACCAACCCTCACCCGAGGGTTTAAGTTTCAGACAAACTCCGCAGCTCGCTTACTGTCGGGGGCCTCTGAAAAATCGCCACTTGGAGTGACGATTTCAGGGCAGAAATAGCCACTTCAAGTGGCGATTTCATTTATACTGAAATCACCACTTGAAGTGGTGATTTCTTTATAAATAAAATGCCACTTCAAGTGGATTTCTACACGACCCGTCAGCATCCCCGTTTATGGGACGGAGCCGGAAGGGTTGATGTGGAAGTGAAAAATGCCATTTCAAATGGCGTTTTTTACTTTAACACCAGTTTTACAATAACTTTCATTCCCACCCCTTTCCTCTAAAACCGGTGCCAAAAGGCACGGTTTAAAAAACAACTCGTCGCCTTGCATCGATAGAGAAGAAACAAAAAAGATAGCTTAGTTCCTCTTTTATTCGGTAATTTGCTTTCTCTCTCTAAACCATGGTAGCTCCCTTCCTTGCTCGCAATCTAGTAATGAGGTACGTTCTTGCACTTCCTTCTCCTCCCATCATTGGTATCAGACAGAGCAAGGAGCCAAGCGTTTATTCCCTCTATATATTAGATATTAATGTAACCATGTTCATACATGTTTACCTTAGGCAATTATAAATGCTTGGCAAATATAAAAATATGCATCTATATTTATTTTAAATATATGTGGATACAAAACAAATATAAAAAGTTTAGATATAAATATGGATAGAAGTTGGATAACTAAATTATATGTCATTAAATAAAAATAATACTATGTACAAGATAGATTGAATCAATGCTACATCAATATAATTGCTAATTTCTCTTAAAAGTTCATGAGCACTATTAATATTAAATAGAATTGCAAGCAAAATCATATATTTTGATATGGATTGGGTAATTATATATGGATATGATTATATCATTAAACATATAGGTGGAACAAAATCATATGATATTAAATATTTATTTTTTTACTAAATATAGACATGATGTAGATATCAGTCAAATGCTCAATTCATATTCATATTTGTATTTATTTTTTCTTATCTAGATTTGAGTGGATGCTTAATTTATCAAGCCTAGAACTCAATCTAATTTGAACATTGATAGCGGTAAAACTGCATCGGTTAATGTACACAGCAATAGGTGAGGTTCATTTTTGGGTTCTGACCCGCTAACCGTGCCACATTCAAAAAAGATAAGCTGCACCGTTTACAATCTCCATACCTCGATAAAGCCGAGCCATATCCGTACCTCCCCATCTTCATGCCTCGGTAAGCCCGAACCTCACCCTCTCAAACATGAGCACATTGCTGCCTCGAATCACGCCGGATATCCTAGAAGATGAACTGCTCTGATCACTAAGATCTCAGAGTAGGTTTACCAAAATGGAGACGGGCCCAAATACAACATTCCTCTCACGATCAATAGAATTTTAAATTCATGATAAGGCGTCTATTAGCCTCCACAACCGCCAGTCCCCATAACTGATGGGATTTCAATCGTATCAGCTTCTAACTTCCTAAAATATGCCCAAAAAATTAGGTAATGACTTACCATCTCGGCGATGCCTAAATACTATACCCGAGACCCCCCCATGTATGCTCTTAAGCTCTCGAATACAATTCTAAGCCTCCACAACTCGAAGCAGAGGCCATTGCGGTGTCTTTCTGCAAGAGCTTTCTTCTCTTATTTATTGGCTGTGAACATTCACTGACTTGGGCATCGAAGGGTCTTCCGCAGGGATAACCCCCTATGTTTTCTACGTGAAAGCTATCTTACAGGTCCACTTGAATGGGAGAGCATTATCTGGATTTTGACGATGTGCCCCCAAGTCGAAGAACAAATTTCCATAGCAACGATTAGCGCTAAAGGAAGGGCTTCAAGTCCCATTAAACTTGAAACTAAGGAGACAAGGTTCAGGAAAGAAGGATATTTTCTCAATGGCCAATCGCAAGAGAGTAACTACTGATGCTCCGAATCAGGCCTCTAAGATGGCCTAATCCCACAAATAATATGGTGCTTATGCAGCCACCATAGTCCAATGCTTCTCCACTACTCGCAGCCCAATGTAAGGCCAGACTGCATTTTTAGGGAAGACCAGGTTGTAGCATGCCCGGAACAAGGAGACCGTCACCATCACCCCCACAAATGTGCACATTGATATAAACCCTATAATGTGATGCCAGTAGTTCGGCGCCACTATCATGGGGTAGATACCGTAGAACTCCATTATCCCCTTCACCATGGAATGAAGGGGAAGGCAAAGACCTGCTCAGAAGCACTCCTTATAGAAAGAGGTCCCAAACTCCAACTATTCTGAAACCCTTTGCTCGGAACCCGGCACTTGCATTTTGATATCTCAAGGAATCCAATACTCACGATGGATTCTCTCCAAATCCGTCTGAGTCACCGTGGAAGCAAAGTGAGTTGGGCGCTCCATATCTCCGGCATGGGCAAAAGAGGTGCCGGCCATGAACTTCTTTGATCATAGAGACTTGAGCTCAGAGGAAAAGAAAAAGCCAAGGAGTTGAAAAGGCATAACCAGAGAGAGTATTGCCGCTTTCTTTTTAAACCACTTCGACAGAAAGGCGAGATATCATCGGCAGAAATCCCCAAGCATTGCAAACCTTTGGTCCAAATGCAACGAGCCCTGGATCTGATACGTGTCATTTCGCCAACCGTTATCAATGGAGAATGAAGGGTTTCTCCTCATTCGGCTAAAGAAAATGATAGAATGATGGCTTGGCATTTATGAGGCCATCATGACGCACCTCTTCAAGTTCAAATCCCACCAATGGGATTGAGCCATCTTTGACTTTGCTCCCTATGCCCGAACCTACGCTTCAGACTAGGGAGTGAGGGACTGTGATACGGGATAAAATCGTCGCTGCATCGGTTAACGTACATGGCAATAGGTGAGGTTCATTTTTGGGTTTTGACCCGCTAACTACCACATTCAGAAAAAGATAAGTTACACTGCCTGCAATCTTCATACCTTGGTAGGACTAAGTTATCTCCGTACCTCAATAGGGCCAAGCCATCTTCATACCTTGGCAAGCCCGAACCTCACCCTCTCAACGTGGGCATCGTCGCTACCTCAAATCAGGCCAAATATCTCGGAAGATGAACCACTTTGATCACTAAGATCTCAGAGTAGGTTTATCAAAATGGAGATGGGGGCAAAATACAACATTCCACTCATGATTAATAGAATTTCAAATTCCTGATAACTGACGGGATTTCAATCATATCAGCTTTCAACTTCATAAAATGCGTCCGAAAGCTCAATTAATATTTTGTACTTTGATGCCTTTACGAAAATAAATTTGCGAATGGAGGATCTTCAGGCCATGGACTCTCTACTCTGATGGGGTTCATCAATGACACCATTACACCCGAAGGAGTAATTACACTAGCAGTTTGGACAGGCACATGGCCTTGCGTAACGACCACCTCTGTGGACTTTTTGGTAACCAAGCTTTAGTCACCATATAATGCCATCCTCGGCAGGCCCAGGCAGATGTCCATCAAGGCCGTGATCTCTATACCTCACTTTGCCATAAAGTTTTCCATAGAATGGAGGGTGGGGACTGTTCGAGGGAGCTAAGTTGCCACTTGGTACTACTTCATTGCCGACCTTCAGTCTAGAAAGCCTGAGGTCGATGGACTTGATGCTTGGAAAGATTTTGCCAAACAAAGGGGAGAACCTATCGAGGAACTCGAAAAAGTGCAACTTGATGAGGCTCGGCCTGATCGGACAGTAAGGGTCGGGTCCCATCTAGAAGGGAAGCCTCGCTAAGACTTAATTGATTTTCTCTGAAGGAATGCTGATGTCTTCGTCTGGTTAGCCTTGGACATGCCGAAAATTAGTCTAGATGTTCTTGTCCATTGTCTCTCAACGTGGTGAGGCATTTCGATCAGTCAAACAAAATAAGAGAAGCTATGCTCCCAAATGTTAGAAGACCATTGAAGAGGAGGTTGACAAACTTCTTAAGGCCAACTTCATCTGGAAGGTGAACTACCCTAATTGGCTGGCGAATGTCGTCATGGTAAAGAAGTCGAATGGCAAATGGAGAATCTGCATCAACTTCACATTGCTCATCATAATAAAACTTTACTTTTTAATTCAAATATCTCCTCTTTAATAATTGTCCTCTTTCAGTTGTTGATGAAAGGCAGGTCTTGCCCAATTGTTGACCCATGGGTTCAAGTTCTTCAAATCTCGGCATGGTCGAGCTTTCTCCATACCTTAGCTATGCCAAGTAAAAGATCCTTCGGGCCTCGGCAAGGCCGATCGGAGTTCTCCGAACCTCGACATGGCCAAACTTTCTCCGCACCATGTCTGGGCCAAGTAAAAGATCCTCCGGGTCTTGGCAAGGCCGATTGAAATTCTTCAAACCTTGGCACGATCAAACATTCTTCATACCTTGGTTGGACCAAGTAAAAGATCCTTCAAGTCTCGACAAGGCCGATCGGAGTTCTCCAAACCTCGGCATGACCAAGCTTTCTCCATACCTTGGCTGGGCTAAGTAAAAGATCCTCCAGGCCTCGGCAAGGTCGACCAGAGTTCTCCAAACCTTGGCACAGCCGAGCTTTCTCCGTACCTTGGCTGGGCCAAGTAAAAAATTCTTCGGACCTTGGCAAGGCCAACCGGAGTTCTTTGAACCTTGGCATGATCGAGCTTTCTCCGTACCTTGATTGGGCCAAATAAAAGAACCTTCAGGCCTTGGCAAGGCCAACCGGAGTTCTTCGAACCTTGGCACGGTCGAGCTTTCTCTGTACCTTGGCTAGGCCAAGTAAAATATCCTTCGAACCTCGGCAAGGTTGACTGGAGTTTTTGGAACTTCAGGGCACCTGAGTTATCTCCATACCTCAGCACGGCCGAGCTTTCTTCGTACCTTGGTTGGGCCAAGTAAGAGATCCTCCGAGCCTTGGCAAGGTCAACTGGAGTTCTCTGAACCTCGGCATGATTGAGCTTTCTTCGTACCTTGCTTAGGCCAAGTAAAAGATCCTCTGGACCTCAGTAAGGTTGACCAGAGTTCTTTGAACATCGGCACGACCGATTGAAGAACTGTGTACCTTGGCAAGGCCAAGCTTTCCCTATGTCTTGGTTAGACTAAGTAGTCTTAACATGACCTCAGTTGGACTGAATTGTATTTATACCTCAGTAATACCGAGAAAACTATGATTTATTTTGTAAAGCCTAATTAGCTAAAATGAAAGACATCCAGCACATGAAAGATGAGCAGCTAAAAAAAAGAACATTTTTATTTATTTGCTAGAAATTTTTAATACAAACAATTAGAAGTGCATTGTAGCACAGGAAAATACAAAGAGAAAAGCTTCCTATCTACAAATTACTGTTAATAGCTACTGCAATGTTTCAACTTCAAGAAATCATGAAGATCGTCCTTGCCCCCCATGGATGGCAAAGCCTTCAGGCTTGGAGCCTGAGGTGGCGTTATGCCTACTTTAAGCTTCCCATCCTTTACCAAGAAGATGACTGACAAATTTTCATGCATCTCCTCTGGTGGAGCAGCAACAATAGCCATCAACTATGAAAAGCTTGAGGAAGTCATACAAGAACACTTTTTCACATTTCCCATATGAACTTTACGACCTTCTCCCTTTCCCTTCTTCATGCTTACATGTTGAAGAAGAGATTTCAGAGTTTTCCCCAATGGTGCCTCATCCATGGTTTTGTGAGATCTAGCAGAATTGCTCTTTGATGCCCAATAGGTGGTCTGCTTTTTAGCGGCCTCTTATACTAGCCCTCGAGCCCAAGTCGAATCTTAAAGAGGAAAGCCAACTCTTCTGCCTCTGACAAATACATGAGTAAAATTCTCTCAAACTCTCTCTCATTTGAAGAGAATTTTTCATTTAGCTGCAAGCATTGCTATTCCTTCCCCTTTTTATAGCCATCGGGTAGGGGACAAAAGCTATTAATCAAGAGAGAGCTGGGAAATTGAAGCTCATCGACCCTCGTGCTTCGATCATCGATCCGGCCATGTGTCACCCACTTAGGCATCTTCGGACGGATTTTAAAGAGTCTCTCCTCGCCTAATGATATGTATGCTTCTTAATCCTTGGATTGGACACATGTCACCTTTTCAGTCGCCCTTAATGGGTATACGAGGAGTCCTTCCTCACTCAGGAGGATCGAGTAATTGCTTGCCATGTCAGGAATGGCATTTTCCTTGATCACAGGCTTCATTGTTTAAATGCAATTAATCAGTTCCAATTTCTGAAATGTGAATAAAAGTAGAAGGCTGACTAGGGAGGCACGTGGCAGTGATGGACGGTAGGAACAAAGCCTAATAACAACCAAGTTGAAGTCTCAATGAAGCCGAGCTACCTTCATACCTCGACAGAGCTAAGCTATCCTATGCCTCAGAGGAACCGAACTATCCTTAGACCTCGAAGAAATCAAACTATCTCTCAATATGGACAAAATACATTTCCATAATTTGACAGAGCTGAATTACTTTCGATGCTTGTCTTCCTCGGCTATCTTTGAGAAGCCTAAGTAACTAAGCCCGCCAAATTATGAAGTATGAGAAAAACAATCGATACTTGGATTACAAAAACATGAGGCAATTGATAAAAATAGAATCTCATTTTTAAAAATCCGTGTCACAGATAACCAAAGCATAAGAAGACCTTTTACATGAAAGAAAAGAAAGAAGGAAAAACTCTAAAGCTTGTTTTCTTCTCCTTCGGGAGCAGTTGCTGAAAGTATATAGCCGAGCAGGCTGGCTTGGCTAACCCACTTCTTCAGCAGTTGGTAAAACCTTAGTCTCATCGACGGTCGATCGTGGAACTTTGGTCTCCTCGATAGCAGGCTGAGGAACGTTAATTTTTTGAACAATTGCCGATGAAGCCTCGATTGGATTCCCATTCGAAGCAATTTCAAAATCAATGTCTAGGGCATTTTCATCATTAGCTTTGGTGGACGAGTGAGCCACAACTGAGGATTCAACAGCCAGTGGTGGAAAGCAATATTTCTTAGCTTCAGAGAACAAGAGATCAAGATCTGGATACTCTTGGGATACTCTCGACTGTACATCATTCGCCTTGATCTGGTATGTCTCCTTGAAAAATGAAAGTTGCACCTCGGTGAATTCGATTAATCTTTTGTATTTTTTGACTGCCAAAGAAGCTTAGTTATCAGCCTTGACCACTCGGCGCTGAAGCTCAGGGCATTTCCTGTGGCTCAAGTCAACTCCTCATCAAGACTTTTATTTTTTCCGCCATGTCGACCTCAGTCTTTTCAACTAAAAAACAAAACCAGCCGAGTCAACCTCGGTTAAAAGAAACACATCAACTAACGCACAGGGATAAATGAAGTACACACCACTTTGGCCTGCCGGGCAACTTTTGCTTGCACTTTCTCAACCCGCCCCTCGGCTCTCTTTTTATCCTTCTTATATCGGTGTAACTTTCCCCAGTCATGCTCAAGCTTTGTCCAATCTTCTTTGGCAGTGTGCTGTATTTGGGATAGGTCGGCCATAAGATCAGCAACCTATTTTTGGCAAGTTACAAACTTGCGATTCTCATCAACAAGCTTTTTATTTAAGGAATCCATTTCCTTCACGGCCTCGGCTTGGGACTTCAGCAATTCCGACCGAGCATTATTGGCTAATCTCCAAGCCTCTTAAAGTTTGGTGGCCTTAGCCCAAAGTCTCGATACCTCTGACTGGGCCTCCTTGGCCAACTTTTGAGCTTCTTCAAGCTCGGCTTGAACTTTTGATAATTCTTCTGAGTGCTAGCCAACTGAACTCAGTTCGCTCCGAAGCACCTCAAACTCACGCAGAGTTTGGTTATGGCTTTCGGTCGCGGAGGTCAGGCACCAGTAAAGTGCCCGCTGGAGAACGGTTGTTTGCAGCAAAGCAAGATAAGTAAGCCTAAAGGCCTTATGACGTATTCGGGAGGACAAGGAAAGGAGAAACACTCATCCAAAGGCAGAAAGCATTCATGTCTCTCAGAAGGGAACTATTGTCAACTAACATGTAGTCCAGGTCTAAGGGAATTTCAAACCCCTCGACCCAAAAATTGACCTTTCGACGCTCGATCCTTCATCTTCGACAACAAGAGCACCTTCCTTCGGGCTAAGAAGGACAAAAAGAGCATCAAGCCGAGATCGTAGCTCCTTGGTTGCATGGCCGAAAGGATGGAGGAGAGGGCTGATCCGACCTATCTCCCCTTCATCGCCAGCCCCACATTCAAGGGCCTCAGTTTGTCGACCCTCATTGATGAGGACCCCTTTTGGCTTGGTGGACCCCTTTCTTCTTCCCCCTTCTCCTGAGGGAGAGACTCCACCACGGACGGAACAGTATGGGGGTCACTTGCTATGGGGGTCACTTGCTACAAGAGCGGTCATCCGATCTTCAAAAAACATCTCTTTCATCTTCTGCCGTTCCTCAAGGGCTGACGCATCGCCCTCTTCAAGGTGGTCCGAATCGACAGCCATCGGGTAGTAAAACTTAGATACCCAGTAGTCACCGTCTATCCACTCAAGTGGATGACTTAATTTCGGCTCCTCCTAAGCCATTGTTCCTTATGCCCTGTTCCCTAGGACCTCTTCTCTTGGCTCCGGGGTTGTAGCGGGGCTTGGGCCCAATTCTTCCCTAGCACCTTCTTTCAAAAGGGTTTAAAACCCGAACCTCTTTTCGTCCTACGGAAGGATTGGTGAAGCAACGAAGTTCGGAACAAACCAGAGAAGAAGATTTATGCCCAATTTGGTCTTCTTCCTCGGGAGAGCTGACTGAATGGGGCGAGACCGCTTCTCACCCCTCCCCTTACTCAAACTCCTAGGGTTAATCTCCAAAAGTTCTCTCATCCGGGCCTCAAGATTATATCTGATTGTTGCAACACATAAGTATTTGGGTAGTCAGTTGTGCCCTTGCAAACATATTGAAATATGAGAAAAACAAGAACAAAGCTCACCTTGAGGATTAATACTACTGAGCCCAGCATTATAAAGGACATCCTTGGCCAAAAGAATACCGAGGGGGAGCACCTTACTATTGAGGAGGATGTCAAAGTCTTTTTTCTCCTGCCTAGATAGTGCTGGATACTCGTTTGGATCCATAGGAAAACTTGTCCACAATCGGGGAAAATCATATTCGGCATCCAAATTGATAAGGAAGAATTGAGACTTCCATCCTTTAATAGAGGACAAAACCCCCGATATTCTCTTGAAAGACCTTCGCAGCCCAATGTAAGGCCAGACTGAATTTTTGGGAAAGACTAGGTTGTAGCATGCTTGAAACAAGGAGACCATCGCCATCACCCCACAAACGTGCACATTGAGATAAACCCTATAATGTGACACTAGCTATTCGGTGCCAATATCGTGGGGTAGATACCATAGAACTCTGTTATTTCCTTCACCACGGGATGAAGGGAAAGGCGAAGACCCGCTCGAAAGCACTCCTCATAGAAAAAGGTCCCAGACTGCAACTGATCTGAAACCCTCTGCTCGGGACCTGATACTTGCATTTTGATATCTCCAAAAATCCAATACTTACAGTGGATTCTCTCCAAATCTCCCAGAGTCATTGTGGAAGCAAAGTGAGTTGGGTGCTTCATATCTTCGGGATGGGCAGAAGAGGTGTCGGCCATGAACTTCTTCGATTAGAGAGACTCGAGCTCAGAGGAAAGGAAAAGCCAAGGAGTTGAAAAGGCATAACTAGAGAGAGTACCACCCACTTTCTTTTTAAACCACCTTGACAGAAGGGTGAGATATCATCGGCGGGAATCCCCAAGCATTGCAGACCTTCGATCCAAACGCAACGAGCACTGGATTTGACACGTGTCATTTTGCCAACCGTCATCAGCGAAGAACGAAGGGTTTCTCCTTGTTCGGCTAAAGAAAATGACAGAACAATGGCTTGGCATTTATGAGGCCATCATAACGTGCCTCTTCAGGTTCAAATCCCACCAATGGGATTGAACCATCTTGGACTCTACTCCCTATTTTCGAACCTACGCTTCAAACTAGGGAGTAGGAGGCATGTGATATGGGGTAAAATCGTCACTGCATCAATTAATGTAAATGGCAATATATGTGAGGTTCGTTTTTGGGTTCTGACCCGCTAACCGCCACATTCAGAAAAAGACAAGCTGCACCGCCTGCAATCTTCGTACCTCGGCAGGGCCGAGCTATCTTTATGCCTTGGCAAGCCCAAACTTCACCCTCACAAATGTGGGCATTGTCGCTGCCTTGAATCACATCAGATATCCTGAAAGATCAACCACTCTGATCACTAAGATCTTAGAGTAGGTTTACCAAAATGGAGCAGAGGTCATTGTGGTGTTTTTCTGCAAAAGCCTTTTCCTCTTATCTGTTGGTTGAGAGCATTTACTGACGTGGGCATCGGAAGGTCTTCCATAGGGATCACCTTCTGTGCTTTTTGCATGAAGACTGTCTTATAGGTCCATCGAAATGGAAGAGCGCTATCCAGCCAAACCAAAGAATGAATTTCCACATCAACAAACATTAATTCAAAATCTTTTGCCAAAAGATTTTATGCAAAGACAGACATTTAGAGCCAATCAAGCACATAATTTGATGTAAGTCTCGTCAACTCAAATTCAACAATCAAGGCTATTTTAGTTAGATTCAATTGAGTTTTGGTTTAGTTTCATCATAGAACTGGAGGAAAAAAAAAATTTATATTTAAACTCAGCTCAAAGTTCAAAAACTTTTGCAAGCCGTGTTATTGCAGATGTATAACCCAACTTAGCCTAACGGTATTCTAACCTTATAAAAATGATAAATAAGTAAATAAATTACAGATTCGAATAGCTTGGTAATGGATTACTTTTTTTTGTTACAAGCGGGCGATCACACTAGTCTGGCGTGAGTCAAACCCGAGAAGTCAGAGTACATGATTTGCTGCAAAATAAGAGGGCATGGGTCACCCATATGCCATTCCCAAGGGCCTGGATGGCGAGCTGCAACATTCGCAACCCAATCAGCCACCGCATTGGCTTCCCTATAAACATGGCGAATCAGAGGCACAGTTGTAGTCCGGAGAGAATCCCAAATTGTACGGAGTAGGGGATTGGTGGAGTGAAGACACCCATCCCGATGAATCCATCGAATAACCATGAGAGAATCTCCCTCAATAATCAATCTACTCGAGGTCAGATAACGAACAACATAATTGATTCTAGCCCACGCAGCCTGAAGCTCCGCCATAGGGACCGATAAATCAAGGGAACCATGGCCACCGGCTGCAAGAAGCTCACCCTCAGGACCCCTAATAACAAAGCCGGACCCAGCAATACGATCGGAGACAGAGCCATCAAAGTTCACTTTAACATAACCCGGGGGTGGGGGCTCCCAAGAAACAAAGACCGTAGAACGGTGTGCTGTCGAAGCAGCAGGGGAGTCCCAGAGACCGGGTCGGACAGAGTGAACAGCAAGAGAAGAGCGGCCATACTCCTTGGCAAGAAGAACAGCCTTTCTGATAATCATATGGGATGGAACAGTCTCTTCAGCGAAAACCATCTGGTTCCTAGTGAGCCAAATATGATAAGCCAAATAAGCTGAGACATCACACTGGGTGCCCAGTCCACTCTGAGCAGCAAGACGAATGACATGCAAGAAAGAAAGCCGAATGTGTCCGTCCTCAGACACCCACGGGGTAAGCGGCATCTGCTGCTAGATCCTCATAGCTCGAGAGCAAGTAAAGATAACATGATCAACCGACTCATCCTCAAGCCCATAGATTGGGCAGAGAGGCGAAATGAGGAGACCACGGCCGGCCAGCAGAGCACAGGTAGGAAGGCGGTTCCACTGAAGCTTCCATAAGAAGAGCCGAATCCTGGGGTGGATAGGCAAACGCCAGATCCACGCAACATCATCCAGCCCCGAAATCCGAGAACGGAAACAGTCAACTAGATCCCTAGTAGGAGCACGAGAGAGGCAGGAGTGCCGCCAGAGTCTGGTATCCGAGTCAACTAAGGGGGCAAGGGAATGGCAAGAATCCTATGCGCAAGCTCCGTCCCAAAGAGTCGGAAAACAGTGAAAGCATTCCATACATTACTGTCCTGGCAAATCAAAGAAGCCACTGGCATAGAGGGGTCAACATCAGTACTAATAAAGGTTGGCCAGCGGGATAGAGGAATGGCTGCAATCCAACTATCCTGAGTAACATCGACAGATCTCCCATCCCCAATCATCCAATGAATATCGGGCATAATAGAAGGGGCAGCCTGACAAATCGCCCGCCAAAACAGAGAGCAGCCGCGGGGAGTACGGGAAATCGAATCAGAAGACCAGGCACCATATCTACCTCTCATAACAATACTCCAAAAACAATGAGGATCCAACAGAAATCTAGAGGCATGCCTCGCAAACAGAGCTTCTCGACGAAGGACCATAGACTGAATCCCTAGCCCACCCTCTCTAATAGGCAGACAAACAATATCCCATGAAAGAAGATGAATACCATGGCCGCCCTAACTCGAGCCTCAGAGAAAATCCCGAAAATGCCTCTCAATCCGGTGCAGACAGATAACCGGAATCAGGGTGTTAGATAAGAGGTAAAGGGGAAGCGAGGTGAGGATGGACCGAATCAACATAATCCGACCCATCATCGAGAGGCTGGAAGCCTGCCACCTGCCCAACCGATCAGAAATTCGACGATCAAAATCCCCAAAATTAGTCTGCCGAGGACGACGCCCCGAAATAGGGATCCCAAGGTAGGATAGGCGGTCAGAATGGGAAGAGATCCCTAACATTGGGAGATCACAGTCCGACGACGAGAAGAGATCGACGGGCTAAAACAAAGGACAGATTTCTACAGATTGACCGCTGACCGGAAGCTTGGCAATAAGCTTGAAGGATAGCAGAGTAAACCGCCGCATTGTGAATAGAAGCTGGGCTAAGTAGAATACAATCGTCTGTAAAGAGCAAATGAGTAAGAGGGGGCTTGGGGCCAGGCATATAAGGCTGCTGCAATGGATTACTTCAACAAACCCCCTCCCCCTAAAAAAAAAAGAACTTAGAGGGTTATTTTGGAATCAAATGCTAATGTTCGGGTACTAATTTTACCATTGTATCCTGTTTGATTGAGTGCTCGAAATTTTCAAGCCTCGTGTTTTTATTTTTTTATTTTTCCCTTTCGCGTAAACCACGTGACAAGCACGATGCAGCGGTGCGGTTCTTGGGCAGGTTGGGGGCGGGCCGGTGGCGGTTAGAGATTAGCTCGTCGGCTCATGATCCAGAACTCGAACGACAGTCCCCGCTTTCTTCTACCTGTGTATGCATATAGAGAGAGGTGGTGATTCACGGAAGAGTAGAGGGGGAGGAGACGCGACTCTGCGACGATGTCGGATGCGTACAAGAATGTAAAGGCGGGGAGGCTGACCTTCAAGGGCGGCGACCTCGCTACCGTCAAGTCCATCGACAAGAAGAAACACAAGAAGAAGAAGAAGAAGGCGGCCGTGGAAGAGGACCCCACCGATGGCGCTGCTTCCAACGGCGAGGACGCGACGGCGACCAGCGGAGAGGTGTACACGATCGACGCGGCGAAGCGGATGAAGTACGAGGAGCTCTTCCCCGTTGAGACAAAGAAGTTCGGCTATGACCCCGCTAACAATACCCGCACCAGCGCCCGCTCCGTCGAGGAGGCCCTCGACGACCGCGTCCGCAAGAAGGCCGACCGCTACTGCAAGTGATCCTTCCGCCACCGTCTCCTCGATTCCAGGTAGCATTTGGACTAGGGTTAGGGTTTTCTTGATGAAATTGTGTTCAATTTTGTGCTGAATTGTTGTTCGGATTTAATTGCTATGCCGTTGCTTGCTTTTTGTTAAGTAAGATCCTGGATTAAGTTTTATACTTACTGATTTAATTAGATTTGTTTTTCTTCGAAAGGAATTTATTCTTTGTGTTCTCTCTGATATAATGCTAGTTTGTAAAACAACGTGATGATTGTAATTCTTCAACTGAGACCTCAGATTATTGAAGTTCCTTCTCTAAGAATCATGTCTGTTTGTGAAATTATTGGTGGCATTCGATCCACCTCTAATTAGATGGGGAAGTTGTTAATCCTAGATTGGTTGGAACAAACAACTTCCCAGAGGAATGATGGTAAACTATTTAGATCAGCAACGGTCAGTTATGGAGAGATGTCTGTTACTTTTTTTACCCTTTTTTAACTATTCAAATTTAAGCTTCATATGCGATTTTTAGTTGGATTTTTGAGGTATTGTTTGAAAATACACATGTTGGATTTAAAGGATGCTGATCCCTTATTCTTGAGCAGTCTGATCAAAACATTGTATGATATTTTAAATCATCATATGGTATGACTTAGCTCAAATTGTTGGATTACAAAGGTAAAAGATATTTGTTTTACTAAAAATAACTGTAAATTGTTATGCTCACTGATGAGAAAAATTAAAAGATTAATCATCTGGTTTTCTTAGTTCTGAATTATGGTCATAGTAGTTTCTTCATTGAACTGGCTGGGACTGTAGGGGAAATCACTACCATCTAGACGACATAAATGTGAGAGTTTGAGAGAGATGGTATGCTTTAGTGAAAAGAAACAAGGAAGTATGGTAACTTATTTATTAACTCGGTTGAACTTGCATTCATAAATGAGAGGGATGATTGAATTGATACTTTGATGAAAGTGTTCGACACTATCATACAACAATAGCAACAAAGCTTAGCCCCAAACTAGTTGGGGCCGGCAACATGAATCCTTTTTTCTATTCAACTCAGTTTTGAGTTATATTTTTTTTATAAAATACAAAATTCTAAATATTTCTTTATTACTTACATATAATTCTCGGTCTATCTTTATCCTTTTTTTCCTTTACATGTTATTAAGTCATTCTTTAAATGTATCTTTAGGTTTATATTGCATATGTTCAAACATCTAAGTCATCATTTTCTTAATTTATCTTTAATTGGCATCGTCTACGGCATAGATATAAAGAATAACACCTTAAGAAAATGGTGGATTTTGGTTGCCATAAAAAGAGAGAACATGGTAAAAGGTATGACATGGATCCCAGCTGATGATTTAAAAATCGTTTCCCATTATTGAATCTGGCTCAGAATCATAGTGGTACTGCTTCTAATTAGGATGATGAATAAGGCTGCATAATTAATTTTAGTTACATTTGATATCTTTACATTTTACAAAAAGTTTGGCTCTAAATAAAGTGGAATGAAAAAAAGGATTCCTATAACTAACTCCAAGTAGTTTAGGATAGAGGCTTTGTTGTTGCTATTATTATTACATTTGATTGGATATTGACACATCTGTATTTAAAATTAGATTTGACTGTTATGTTATATATAAACAAGCATAATAGCAAAAATCTACAAAATTTTCAAAGTAGTTTCTTGGAAATAAGAGAACTTAAGGTAATATTATCTTTTGTAAAGTTAATAAATTTCTAAGAGGCAACATTGCCCATTTAGAATCAAGAATAGAATAACGTATTCAACTATCTCTTCCAAGACAATGAGGAAGTAGATGATGCGCACACGTATACACACACTTTGAGAGAAGGGTGGGCGCCGGGGGGGGGGGGGATGGGAGATCATTATTCTGATGTGAGTGTTTCCTCTTCATTCCATAAGTGGATGATTGACCATATGAAATTCCAGACAAATGCAGTTTCCTCTTCCTTTTGCATTACATTTTTATTATTTTATATATTTGAATGCAATGATGCCCTTTTATATTGATTAAAATGATGGATGAATCCTATTATGATTGCTATTGGATAAAAATCTAAATATGTCAAACATTGGTCTCCTTTAGAATGTGGAATTTTCCTCCAAGTTGGCTTGGTTGTATGAAACATGAGAGAAATCACATGATAGTATGTCCGAGTTTGTGTAAGGTGTCAAACAACTATTCATTTGGTAGATATTGTCAGATTAGGAAACAAAAAACACATATTTTATTTTGAAATTTGAAATTATTTTTCTATTAGCGAAGCTTCTTCAAACCTAAACATTTTCTGAAGATGCTTGGATTGACCGTTGATGTCACATGCACTTGCTTCCTGACATGGGAAATATTTTCTCATGGTTGCTGAACATTGGATCCATCGTTTATCAAAATTGTTCAAGCATGGCTTGTGATTCCTTCACCTCTAGATGCTGCATCCACCTTTTGTGGATGCTATCACAGTTCTTTGTAATATCTATACAATCTTTTGACTTCTTCATTGTTTAATATATCTTCCCAAATTCCAATATTCTGGATGAAAGGTGGGTGAATCTGGATTTGGTTTTATATCTGATTTGAATTTTAGATGCAAAGATTAAGATCAATTAATCTCCTTCATTCTCACCCTTTCATACAGCCAATCAGTTGAGTATAGTTTTTCTTAGGCTTTTATTTTCTAGTTTTTGTGCCATTTTATGTTACATTTTCTTGGATATTTCAAAGGTTTTGGCTTCCTAGATTGTTAGTCAGAGTGGGATTTGATCAAACCCAACTGCCCCCGCAGTGCACAGCCAATCCCCAAAGAAAAGTGGGGTTCTATGCCCTTTAATTCCCTTGGAAATAAAAAATATTATTAGGTAGATTCTCTATTTATGCTAGTGAGGTTTGAATCTTCAAATCCAGGTCAAATTACAAGTTATTGGAGGAAAGTGCAATAAACCTCTGTTACCTTCTAATTAGTTTGTATAAAATGGAGAACCCCTACAAAGAGGGTTTTTGAAGGTCAATTTTGATGGGTTTGTCAATCCATCTTCGGCCAAAGCTAGAAAATGGTTTGCCATATTGGTTTTGGTACCTGCACTGGTAGTTGCTCGTGTAGTATTGGTATGGGTTGGTTTGTGTTATCGGCACTCATTATGCTCCTGTAAGTATTGGTCTACTATCAGTATAGCATGGTATGCCTAGCATGAGTGGTATGAACCGGCACGGTGAAACAAGGGCATGATTCATTATTTACAATAATGAGGGAAGAATTATTCAGGTTGGAACCATTCCACTTTCTACTAGGCTTGTTTCCCATTTTCAAGCTCACTGTTGCTTGGTTGGGTTATCATGCTGTCACTGTCAACTTGAAAGGCAACAAGGATAATCCTTGAAGGTGATTCTCTAATTGTTGTCAGAGGTGAATCTGTAATTGTTATCAATTGGATTAGGGGGACACTTCTCATCCCTGCTGATGAACATTTGAGCTACCAAACAAGGGCTCTTGTCATTTTTGTGCCTACATAGGATGCACAAATGGTACTACAGATGATTTCTTGGCTGACTCTGCAGTTTCGACAATGGAACGTGATCTTTGGGGTTCCTATTCGTGGTCAACTCTGTTATCTTTCATGTTCTGATGCTACTAGATGAGTTTTCCTAGGCTGTAAGTGGGGTGGCATCTTCCTTGCAACTACCTGAAAAGATGCACAGGGGTTTGCGGGGGTTGGTTGGTATTTGAGCTGACTTTTGTGAGTAGAAAGTAGTCCTAGGCCTTCTCTCACAAGACTAATAATCACTAGAAGTAGCTCTAAAAATTTTTTTAAAAATTATGATGAAATTAAAAAACGTGTGGATATAGAAACTGAATATTGGATCCTCAAGATAGAAGATAACCACCCAAAGCTTGATTTGAAGACTTGGCTTCTAGCGGTTACTAGTCTTGCGAGAGATGCAATATTTATACTGATTAATAGAAAGAATGCATGCTTATGAAAATCTATGAGGTGTTGTTTTATTTTATAATTTATTCTTTAAATGTCAAGCTTCATTACTTTTTATTCCAAAACATTAGAAGTTAAAGGTTATCATATAAATATAGAATTTAAATATCAGAGAAAAATATGCGTTTAAAAGTTAGACTCAGGCTAGACATCATTGCAATGACAAATATAGTTTCTAGTTAGAATATCACAAACACATGTTCCACTTCTTTATGCATCCAATGCCAAATTTAAAAATATCTAATTTTTGGTTTGAATTAGAAGTGACATTAAGAAAATCATTTTCTTGATTTCTTTACAATGAAATTTCCCTCCATATGTTCTGGGTTTGATTCCAAATGATTTCCATTGTATTCTGAAAAGAAGCAGAAATAAAACTAATATGCCTATTGAATTTGGGAATTTTATGATATGCCACAAGCTTATGCTTACGTGTTTGTTGAAATATATTGAAAAACCCATATCTTTAAATTGTTGTCTGATTTTTTTCTTGATTTTATAAAAATACATTTGTTGTTTGGATTTATAAGCTGCTAAAAATCTTGAATATGTTTCACCAATAATTTATAAGGAAAAATTGATAAAATATCCCTGACAGACTTCTTGGAATCCATACCCAAGTGATTTCAACTATCAAGATAGTTTAAAAATAAAAGAACCCAAACATTATTGTAAAACTTATTGTTGGGGTTTCATATATCTGTGTATGTAATAATATATAAATACCTTCATATAAAACCAATGGAATCATATAAAATCAAATTAATGAGTCCTTAAACCTTTGTTATTAGAATCTTGAGCAGTTGTGAGAACACGTATGGTGCTAACATAGTGAACCAAATATTTTAAGAACACTGAAGTAAACAAATGCCTTGGTAGTGGTTGGAGGTTTGAGTTTCTAGAGAGTTTCGAATGCAAGTACACTACCATTAGACAGGGCTATCATTTGGCCATCAGATTTTCAACACTCTTTTCATTTCCTTCTTGCTAGCTGCATTATTTCTCTTACCTCTAGAAGTTCTCTTGTTGGTTTTGGAAAGTGTCATGAACATTTAACACAGTCTTTTGCTAACCATGTGGAAAAAGTCAACTCTCTCCCCCAAAATAAAAACGAAGTTTAAGATTAGTTAATTGTTTACAATTCAAAGGACTTGCATATGACAAGAATGAATTGCTAGGTTGCTTGAGCAAATATAGATATTTGCCATTAGACTTTTCCTCATTCCATCCATGTTAAGATCAAACTGAAGATAAGTACCTGAAATTATTTGATGTAATTATCCTTTTTTTTTGTAAATTATAAAAAAAAAAGAATACTTGGGAAACCAGGAAGCTCCTTTGAAGGTGGAAGCAAATCTCAGGAAACCTTGTTTCTGGAATAAACCATGTTTCAGCTTGGTACAAGTCAAGTGCAAATGCTAGATAAAAGCAGATTATGTGGCCTGGAAGCCTTAGGAATAGTTTAGGGAGTTACTATATCTTTATTTTGACATGGTTTGATCAAAAACTATATTGGAACATAGAAGTTGCTTCTGAGCCTTTAGAATTGCAGAAAATTGTTATGCATATATCAAAGCCTCCAATGTAAGGAAATGGGATATGCTACACACTTGGAAGGGAAAATGCCCCATGCTTATTGTCCTCTAGGCCAATATTCAAGTCTTGGCAAGATGGGAGCTATCTTAGTCGTCTCGTTCCATCCCAAAGAGATTCTAAGATTGATCTTGATATTCCATCTCATCCTATCTTGGTTATAATATAGTAGTGCCAATTTTAAATAGCTTAATTTATTATAAAAATATAGCTTTTGAAGTTCAAATATGTTTAAAAATCAAATAAAACTTAAAGCTTCACAAATATATATACTCAACTCAACTCATTTAAGCCTTTTCCCAACTACATGGGGTCGGCTACATGAATATGCTTCCTCCACTATGCTCTATTTAGGACCAAGTTGACATTCAAATTACAAATAGTTATATCTTTGTTAATTATTTTTGTCTATGTTAGTTTAGGTCTATCTCTGCCTTTATTCTTACCATGGATTGTTAAAAAATTACTCTTTCTAACTGGAGTATCTAAAGGTCTACATTGTATAGTTCAAGCCATCATAATCGATTTTCTCTCATTTTATCTTCAATTGGGGCTACTTCTATCATTTCTCTTATATGTTTATTTCTAATTCTATTTTTTAAAGTTTTACCATATCCATCTTAACATACGCATTTCTGTTACACTTAATTTATTCACATGTTGTTTCAATATTGTCCAAGTTCATATTGCATAGCTGACCTAATAGCAGTTTTATAGAATTTTTCTTTCAATTTTAATGGGATGCGCCGATCATACAATACTTCCAAAGCACTCTTCCACTTAATCCATCATGCTTGAACTCTATAATTCACATTTCATCTATTTCACCTTCTTACTGGATAATTGATCCCAAATACCTAATTTTTTCACTTTTTGATATCCCTTGGCTTGCAATCTTCATGTTTCTTCATTTGTATTTCTACTCTCACTAAAATTACATTTCATATATATTCAGTTTTAGTTTTTAATATATATATATATATATATATTAAAAAAAAGCATCCTAAACAAGTACTGAGATGCTTAATTAGATCGGGATGAGCTGGGATACGGAGCGTATCATTCTATAGAAACATTGGGACATCTTTTTGTCCCATGAGATTTCAAACCTTGCTCTAAACCATTGTTATGTGAGTAGAGAGGGCATAGAGGAGACTTGCCAGCTTTTTCGAAGCTTTTGCAGGAGATATATTACAAAGAGATTCTAAAAGGGGATTATATACCCTAGGAAGCTTAATTAGGAATAGTTCAGGGAGACACTATCTTTTATTGGAAAAAATTCTTCTGAACTCTTTTAAGTTTTTTAGCTTTTTTATTAAGATCAAGCTAGTGGTTAAAATGGAGTCTGAAAGGGAAATTTCTTGATGGATATAACAGAGCCTTTAATGTAAGGAAATGGGATATCTTATGGACCTGGAAGGGGAAAAGCAAGCCAGACTGGCCAACCTCCCGGAGTAAAGTCAAGTGATTTATTGTAGTATATAGTCCTTTAAACCTGTTGAGGGGTAAAATCACTATGCGTTAATAATCGTGTACGTGGCTAAGGCTAGCCCTGATTTCTGCTCGCTGTGCGACACCGCAAGGGATAAGTCAGCCTCGGTAGGTCGGGGCACCTTAGCCCCTCACCGTGCCAAGGATTCTCAAGGTGCGGACCGCGTTTCACACCCCCATCCGAGCCTACAGCATCTCTCGGTTCCAGCCGAGCTATCATCTTTCGGTCCCAACTGAGCTATCATCTCTCGGTCCCAGCCGAGCTATCATCTCTCGGCCCCATCCGAGCCTTTGTCTCTCGGTCCCAGCCGAGCTATCATCTTTCGGCCCTATCCGAGCTTTGTCTCTCGACCCTAGCCGAGCTCTCGTTTCTCGATCCCAACCGAGCTATCGTCTCTTGGCCCCTCCGGCCAACTATCGTCTCTCTCTCGGCCCCGGCCGAGCTGTCGTCCCTTGGCTCTAACCGAATCATCCCATCACCCAGCTTTTCTAGCTGGTTCCTTCATCACTCGGCCTAACCCGTGTGATCCCCATACCTCTGCGAATCCGGTGCGGGAAAGCTTAATTCCTTAAGATTCAAACAGGAATCATATCTGAGGTGGCCTAGGCCCCTGGGCCTATGCCCCCACCATCTCGAGACATTAACAAGCTCTCAGTTGTTGATCCTCTAACTAACCGGATACGAATCCTACCGATCTTATAACAAAAGATTCGGATCTCAATGGCTTTTGGACCCACGATGCTCCAAACAGCCAGGTGATCCTCTATAAATACCACAGCTTCAGACCCCTTGAGGTACGCGATCTCCGTGCGCACACTTGCTTACTGGCTCTCTCTCTCTTCCTTTGCTTCCGCCATTAGCGCTCTGCCGGAGCCTTTGGAGGAACTCTTCGGCGAGAGCCTTCTCCTCATTTCTGTCGACTGTCGATCTCCACTGACTTGAGCGTCGGAGGGTCTTCCGCAGAGGGTCACACCCAACGCCTCTCGCGTGAGGACTGTCTTGCAGGTCCTCCCAGGAGGAAGCCCGTCTCGAAGCTCCGTCGTGAGTCGAGGACGGATTTCAGCAGTAACAAGACCTTTGTTACCTGAATGATAAAGTGAAGGTTGTCAGCTTTTAGGAAGCAGTTACTGGAGCAATATACCAAAGAGATTCTGAAATGGGGCTGGCATCATAAGAACTTTTTGAAAACTAAGTTATGGAACTTCTTTTTTCTCAGAGATTACTCCAGACATTTTCATAAACCAAAGTGTTGTTTTGGTTATGTCATATATCAAAATATCTAGAACAGTCCACGACTAATCGTGGCTCTTCAAATGGTCAAGGCACTGAAAAAAAAAAAACTTAAATGTTCCTTAACCTAAATTGTCAATTAGAAGATGAATTGCTATTGTAAGATATTTACTACTACATAAAATTGTTTCCAAGTGTAATATCCATGATAATTCTAAGGTCATTTAAACTTTGATAAAAGATTTTAGTTAATAAGTTAGATTTGTCCAAGAGATTTAAATCTCTTGACCCAGTAAAATCAGAAAACAAAACAGATTGTCCTTGTTGAACCCCCAGCAATCCATATCTGATTGAATGACGGTAAAGTTGTCATTGGAGTGATAGACCATGAAAATAGAAAAAAATCTTCAAGAATAAAAGAGGAAAAAGAACAATTAATTCAAAATCATCATGCACTGTGAATCTTAATTGATGCTCTTACATAGGGTGAGCTTAACAACCTATAATCCATATTATACGGAGTAAATTAAAAATGGATAAAAAACTTAGACAGATCAGCAAATGGTTCTCTGAAATCCTACGTTTGTTTTGTCTTATTGAATGGTAAATATGTGGTTACATGTTTCATTGAAGATTTAGCATTGACAATCATTAGAACCAATATGTCTTTCTCATCCTGACTCATTGGGGTGTCTCAAGAGGTTCTTGGAATGGCCAGCTTTTCATCAAGGGCATTTGTGCATTCAATTTATATATTATTTGTTTTGTCTTCTAGCTGTTGCTGTATGTTGCTCTAAAATTAGATCTATAACAAAATTATGTGAACTTAGCATATATGAGAGAGGAGAAATATGATGAAGGAAATTAGTGAAGTTACCAAGCAGACAAGTTCAGATATTGACGATGTGTGGCATGTTTTGGTGTTGCTTTCTTCCCCTAAGCTTGCACAAAATCCTGACTAGTGAACCATTTCTTCAAACCGACCCCATTGGTGGGGCATTTCTTGACCGTTACAATTTATGGGGTTGGTTGGATCTCTTGGGGTTGCTAACTGAAAGAAACTTAACACAGTTTCTGTGATATAAACATTTGAGAAATCCTTGATGGAAAGCAAATGCTTGAAGTATAATATCTATATTTTTTTTTCTAATCTATTCTTCTGGGAAAGGTTCTAGCTGATCTATACCAATATGAAGTAGTTGATCTTCAGTTTAATTTGCCTCTCGGTAGGCATGAATTCTCTCTACCTAGGAATGTCCTTTGATTGTTCCATGACACTTGAGATTAAAGGGCTCCTAATTTGTAAGGAGCGACTTTAGCAAGTTGGGGCTAGAACGTTGTTTCCTTCAGCACAATTTTATTTGTCCTGTTCTCCATGTTCATTTTAGCTTTTCACTTGCTGCTTTGAGTTTAGCTTTTGAGTTTATCATTTTCCACATTGATTGTGATTGAATACAATAACTAGATAGGAATCATACTTAACCCTCCACCAAAATAATAATAATAATAAAGCTTGTGACATGAATCAGGGATGTGTAGTTAGTTGTTATCACATGTCAGTATTGTAGAATGTTGTGGCCAGTATATAACATTTATTGACCTAGCCATCGACTGCAAAGAAAGTTCGAGACTTTTACTTTGAAAGAAGACATTGCATTAGCTGCCATGTATGCGTTTTTTCTTTTTCACGCAATCTGTGTGCAGTGTCTGTTCTTGTGCTCTTGTTCATTTGAAAGAAGTCTCTCGTTAGCAGGAATCAACTGCTCTCTCTCTCTCTCTCTCTCTCTTTTAAGCTTTTTACATGACGAAGGGATTTCTGTGCTTGTCATTAATGTAATATTAACTTTCTTTTGACGTCCTTCGTGTTATGCGCTGATATTACAAGCTCTAACTTATTTGATGTTCATATAATCCTTGCAGGTGGATTTCTTCTGCTTCCTAGGGTGATTTCGGGAGAATCTGGATGGTCCATGCATGCTTAACAAGAGTTGCGAGTGAAAATTTTCTTGAAGCAAATAGTAGGTCTTTAAAGTTCATGGTTGTATAAAAGTAGTAGCCAACATGTTGGTCATGCTTCGACTGCTAAGCACCTTCCATGGTATGTATCTTGAATCTTTGTCACGCAACTCCGTGCCCTTTTCAGAACTCCAGTTATCAAGCCGCCATGTCCATCAGGCATGACGCATGCTAGCACTTTGAAACCTATTTCGCTACTGAAACAGCGTGTCGGTTCGATATAAGGTCTTTGGAGGACGCTTACGTCGAGAGCGGATGGTTTAAAGAGATGGGTGTATTCAGGCCATCTTCAGTTCGAGTGAGCAATCATGCGGCAGCGATTCGAAAAGGTCACATGGTTCATTCAATTCATTTTGGGCTGCTGATAGCAAAACCAATTTAAGTATTTTTTTATTTTTTTTTAAAAAATATTTATGTTATCAATTGCCGACCGAGCCTGACAGATAAGTTTAAATTATGTGAAATTCATTTTTTTTTAAGTTACTGATTAGATAAAATGTAATCATTCAAAGAGGATCCTAACCAAATATAATGTATCATCGCGGAAGAGATGAGTGGCGAGACAATTTGCATGAAAAATTGACTGCCATCGCTGGAAACAAAAAAAAAAAAAAAAAGGGCACCACTGTTTCTCAATTTTTCCTATAGTTTCCAGGGAGAAGAAGACAATCAGTTCCCTCCCTAGACGATCTTCTCCAGACTCGCTCGGTCTCATCGAAGCAAGCCTAACCTGAATTTAATAAGCGAATTTAAGTGACACAGACCCCTTTTCGCCGGTCAAGTCTAGCGTAAGCCGCGACTCTTCTCATTCTAAAATATGTTCTGGCAAAAATAATCAGAGAACTGAAAAATTAGATGATGTCAACGAAAAAAAAAATAATCATGATTTGATTTAGTATTTGCTATTTGGTTCGTTATCCTTTTAAGATTTATATCTCTGGTCGGAGTTATCTTCCAGACTGTAGCCATCATAATTTTCCAAAAGTCGCTTTACCTGGACACGCTTAATCAGGAGGGTTTTATTTTCTTAGGAGGCATTTAGTTATTGGTAATCCCCTTCGGTAATCTGAGATTACCTTATACATGTTACTGTATTTGGTAGGTAATCTAAATGATAATATCTAATTTTTAATAATCTAAAATTACCACGATCTTATTTGAAATTACCAAGGTACCGTAATCTCATATTACAGTTTTGACGTCCATAAAAATATTTGATAATATCTATTCAGATTATATATTAGTATGTAATCGATAATATTTAAATATTTACAATTATATTTATATTTTATTTTATATTAATTATATTATATTATATTAATATTAAATTTATATCAATATAATATTTAAAATTTAAAAAATGCTATATATTTATATAATAATATAAATATTATATTTAAAATTATAAACATTTAGGACCTTCTAGCATATTAAATTATTATATGTTTATTATTATTTGTATTGCAAATATTATTTAATATCTAGATAATATAACAAATAATATATATTTTGAGGTAGACTTGGCTACATTTAAATATTATCTAAATAATGTAACAAGTAATTTATATTATCTAAATATATTAAATATATATATATATATTAAATATTTATATTAATATATTAACTCATATTCTAATTTATATTACATAAAAAATTTATACTAAACAACAAAAGAACAAAGTCTTAATCTAAACTAACATTAATTTTTTTTTCTCCATTCAGCTTTGTTTCGAGTTATATTTTTTGTAAAATATAAAAATTTTAAGTCTTTTTTAATCACTTTCTTTCACATAATTTTTAGTTAACCTTTACCTCTTTTTCTCTCTACATATATCAAGTTACTCTTTCACATAAGTGCATCTCCAAATTTACATCCAAACTATTTAAGTTGTCTTTTCCTAAATTTATCCTCAATTGAAGCTATCTTTACTTATTTTTAAATATTTTTATTTCTTATTCTATTTTTTCTTGTAATACCACACATCTATTTTAAATTCTTATTTTTGCTACATATATATATATATATATTTAAATATATAATATTTCTAAAATGATTTACAAAGGATCCTTACTTTTTGCTAGAACTTTTCATAGTTTAGCAAAACCACTTAAAAGAAAAAAAAATATAATAAAATAAAATAGAATTCAATAATATAGTAATTTGATTATCGTGTTTGTTATTATGAATCAAACATAATAATCTTACAATTTTGAGAATTTCTATATGTGAGACCACTAAGAAAATATTGAACAAACTTGAAGTTATTTATTAAGGTATCAATCAAGTTAAAGAGTCAAAAATTAGTCTTCTTATTCTTGAGTATGAACTTTTCAAAATAGAACCTAATGAATCTATTTCAGACTTGTTTACTAGATTTATCAATATTATAAATGCTTTAAAATCTCTGAATAAATCTTGTACTAATATTAAAAATATTTAAAAATTTCTTAAGTCCTTGCCAAAATCATGGGAGCCAAGGGTTATTGCAATTATTAAGGCAAAGGACCTATTAAAGTTAAGCTTTAAGAAATTCATGAGATGCCTCATGATACATGAGCTTACAATAAAAAACAAGTAGATGAAAAGAAGCAAAGCGGTATAGCCTTAAAATCTTCAACTTTAACCCATATTTATGATGTAGGAACTATTGAAGAGGATAGTGATGAGAACGAGGAGCTCACCAAGCTTGCCCAAAAACTTAAGAGATTCTTAAAGAAAAAGAAAGATGATAGTAAGAGAAAAACAAAGAAAGAAGTGAAAAAGAAAACTTAAATAAGAAGGCAATTGTAGCTACTTGAAATAATAATGAAGATGCCCCCTTTGGTGAAGAATAAAACACTACAAGAATCCTACAAATTAGTAACACCAAAATGGCATCGCTAACAAGTAAAAGGCATCGCTAAAATAGGTTAGTGATGCAACAACGATGCCAAAAAAAGGTCATTAAACTATCGATTGCTAAGGAATTTAGCGACACCGACGTGTATGTGTTGTTAAATAGCGATGCTAGAATAAGGCATTGCTAATTCGCATAGCTAAAGCGATGCTAGATAAGGGGTCACTAATTCGCATCACTAATTAGCTATGCCAGAGTAGCATTACTAATTTGTGACACTAAAGGCATCACTAACTCCATTTCTTGACATCGCAAATTAGAGATGCCTTAACCTGGCATCGTTATCTGTTTGTCGTTTTAGTAATGCAAAATGTGTCGTAAATTAGCATGCCCTAACTTGGCATCACTATCTATTTGTCGTGTTAGCGATGCAAAATGTGTCGCTAATGCGTCACTATTTCTTTATTGTAAAAAATATTTTAATTATTATTTATAATATATATTAAAAATTTACTTAGATAATATAAAACTATAACTAAAAACATAATTCACAAATAAAATATAAATACCTTACGTTTAAAATAAAAATAAAGTATACAAAATAGTGTCATATAACTCTTGTTCACAATACAAAATAGTAGCATATAAATAGAGTACTAATAAAATACAAACATAGAGTACAAGTTCATAAAATAAAATTAAAAAATATCATTGTTGATCATTGAGATGGATGTGGAGCAGAGAACTGTACAGACTGCGATAATCTCATAGTTAACTGGTGCATCTCCTACAACTCTTGTTCATAACAAAGGAGCTTCTCTCGCTGTTCCTATTGGATGTTTGCGATCTCGATCATGAACTCAAATTTAACACATTCATGATGGAATGCTCAATGTCTTTGTACTCGATGGTGTTACCCTGACTGCAAGAAGAACCGCTTCAGGAGAAGAATGTAGAAATTTTAGTGCTCAAACCATAGACTCTACGATTGTTTGGTTGGATGCCAATAGCGTCTAAAAAGATGCAGCGGTTCTCCTGCGGTGAAAGGTTGATTGTAGACCCTCCTTCCTCTGATGGTTGCATAGCTTGAGACATTAGCTCATCCACATGAGCCTATAAGAAATACATAGAAAATAATATGTAAGTCATATTAAAGCAAATATATTTATAATTAACACGTAATATTTCTCATGATTTACTTACACCAACTTGACCAAAAGTTGGAATCCATCTACGTAGAGAGCAAGTCTCAAATTTCTTTTTTAAATGTAAAATCAGGATGCATATCATTACACTACAACAATAATAGTGAATAACAATGCTAAAAGGTGTTTTTCTGACGCTTATTAGCGTCGAAAAAATACATTATGATGCTTTTAAACGCGTCGGTAAACCGGAGGTGGAAAAAAATTTTACCAATGCTTTCAAAAGCATCGGGAAGCTTCTAGTTGGATGATGCCACGTATCAAGCTTCTTATGCGGAGCTGAACGGTGGAGCCATTCGTTCCATCCCGATATTTATATTGGATAGCGAAATTCGGTCACCGTAGTGAGCGTACCACCTTTTCACGAAGGGTCACCCAAGTGAGCTTACCCCCTTTCATGAAGCATGGGTCCTCTCTTGAAAATTATAGCAAAAAGTTTTTCAGTCATTATATTATATACAAAGGCAAGAGGATCACAGAGTCTAATTCACATATTTGACTCTCTCTTGAAATTTCAATTGTTTGATGTCATTCTCTTCATTATGATGCTTACATTGCAAATGCATCAAAACAACAAATTAGAAACCTTAAAGAGTATAAAGGATGAACATCCTACTGCCATCACAGTGAATCTTTCCAGATATTATTCAAGTGTGCTTCATTTTACAATACAAGCTTCCAAGAACTCCAGATCCTGATCCAAGGAACAGAAGCCAAACATCAATTTAGCTAATGTTAGAAGGATAAAACAATTACTCAAAAGAAAAGGATAAAACAATTAGCATAAATCCAGTTTGTAACAGCCAAACAAGACCCACTTCAGAGGATTGGAGAATTGAATTCCTCTAATAACTTAGGCACTACTAACCATATTTGTTTCATCTCAAGGCAATCACATAAATTTAGGGATAAAAGTTAACATCCAGAACAAGAATAGCCATTTGAGATTTTCAAATCACACTTATGTTCTGTCCTGCATCGACTTTAAAAATCTAGAGGGTTTTCTCATGCAAATCGCTCACACAAACTTTATGAAAATTGGTAAAGCAACCATTTGAATTAATTGGAATACCTCCAAATTAAGCTGGGAAAAATTTAAATTTAGTTCCAACTTCCAAGGTTCCAATAGAATTCAAAGAATAATTCTACCATCCTCCAAATCAAATCGGCTGGCCTTTGTTTAATGGTGGATACCACATTCAGCTCAAAGCAAGGCTGTAGTGCGTTTTAGTCTACTAAAATTCCGTTTCAAAGATCCAAGGATCGAATTAGAGATTAAAAAAAAAGGCAAAAGCTCAAGGAAGTATCAACGAACCTTTTCCTTGTCACTAAGCAGCCACTACTTCGCCATTCCTATCATTCTTGGGAGACCAGAGCAGAGGCATGCAATGTCCTCAAATCCGATGGCCATACCTCGCTACAGCGATGCCATAGCATCCAAGAACGTAGAGAAAGGTTAGAAAAATGAGCTAGAAGTTGGCCAACAGCTCCCCCGGACCTCGTTCTCATTGGAGTGGCACTTGATATCGTTGTCATCATCGAGGTAGCAATCCTGGGGCATCATGGGGCCATAGAGGGTGAAGGCGGTCTGGTAGAACCACAGGCCTTGGAGAGTGATGCATACATCGCTGGCGAGGTCCATGGTGAGGCTCTTGGGGAGAGAGCACCGACGATTGTGGTGGCGACGCAGAGCGTGACAGCGATGACGAGGATGAGGTGGTTGTAGCCTTACAATCCCTCATGGTTGGTGGAGTGGTAGCAGAAGAGTAGATACTCTGCACTTTGACAGAGCACGGTGTCGTAGCCAGAGATGCCCTTTGACAGAGGCTCCGTGGTGGCAGCACAACGAGGCTTCGGTGACGACGGCCGAGGTAGGTGTGTCTCGTCCGATCGACACCGTGATGACTATTTTGATCCAGCAAGGCTTCGCCCCAAATGGCGATACTTAGGGCCAAGAAGAAGGAATGAAAGAGGAGCAGAGGGAGCAGAAGAGAGAAAAGAAAGCTAGGATCAAGAAAATGAAAAGCAGCTCACCTCCGATCGAAAGATCTCGATATCAAGAAAGATCGACGGAACCCTAAGTCCCTTCGGATGGAGACGGACAGTAGGAGAGACAGGTGCAGAAAGATCCGAGTAGAGGAGATCGGGAGATCCGGGGGGCAGATCGGGAGCTCAAGGGAGGGAAGATCGGGAGCTCGGGGGGAGGCAGATCGGGAGATATTGGGAGCTCGGGGGAGGGGGACGATCGGGAGCTCGGGGGAGGCAGATCGGGAGATATCGGGAGCTCGGGGGAGGGGGTGAAGATCGGAAACACAGCGAGGGGGGGTGGGGATCGTTTGAGGGATTAGGGTTCGATCCAACGCTTCTACGGTAGACTGCGTTGGTAAAACGGTTAGATCCCAATGCTCCTCAATAGCGTTGAAAGAAAAGGGTTGCTATTCTTAAATTTTTGTAGTGTTAAAATGCTTTCATGTTATAAATTCTGATGATGGCGCATGACATTCTCTTCTTTTTCATATTCTGCATGTCATCTCATATCTGTAGCTATAGCCTTTGATTGATACAATCTTTGCAACCGTGGTATTAGCAGAAAGTAGTGCATTTTTTTTTAGCCATAGGCCTTGTCTTATTTGAACTCCTCCTTTCAATAGCTCTTCCCTTCTTTCAAGCTTGCCAAACCACCAAAAATTCCTTCCATTTCTTCTTCTTCTTCTCATTTCTTCTTCTTCTCTTCTTCTTCTTCCTTTTTTTTTCCCTACGATCTGCTCCTCTTTCCCATGCCCTCTTTCTCTCCCTTTTTGGTTTCCTACATATGGTGAAAGAAGAGTGGTTAGTGGATTTTTAGTGCTTTAAGAAAATATCCATTCTACCCCTCTTAAAGTCTTAGTGGCACTCTTTCCACCGTGATAATTTACCCTTAGTCTTCCAAATGACTCTCAAAATCTTTTCCTTTTATGCCTTAGCAAACTTCAAATAACTTTTTAAAATTTTCCTTTTATGCCCTTAACAAACTATCAAATGACACTCGACATCTTTTTCTTTTATGCCCTTAGCAAACTTTCAAATGACTCTTGGCACTTTTTTCCTTTATGCCCTTGGCTAATTTCTTAAATGACATTTGGCCAAATATGAACTATGCCCTTCATTCATACATTTTCTCATTTTTTTTTGATACATGTCCCTCCATCAAATATTTTCTTATTTTATATTGCTTACATGCAGGACACCTCATTTCTACTCGCTACTTATCATATTTTCATCAAGATTTTATCAAAATTTGCTAAAAAAATTAAAATTTTAAATCTCACATTCACCACTCTAATTACTCACACTGAAAAGCTAAACTAATACTAAATGCATGCATAAAATAAAATACAAGCTTTTAAGTTTGGGGTATTACAAAAATATTGTTGGATTTTATGTCTCTACGTGCCATCCCTAGAGAGCAATCATGGTTCAAGTTTGCCGGTCCTCTAACAAAACCCCCAAGGCAATTTTCATTCGTCCATTCCAAGTCAAGGGTTGTTCATCTTGCCGATGTTCTAAAAATATAGAAATATAAAGCAGAAGCTAGTAATAGCAAGGAATAAATTCACCTAGCTCTATAGATGATTGGCTGCTGGTTTTTATGCACACATAACGATAGATAATATGTGGACGTAGAATAAATTTTAATGAAGGTTTTGATAAAAAATGGTAAGCTCTACAAAAACTCCTTAATCAAAACCAAGGGAAAGCAGAGGCCTTTTATATCATTTTTCACAAAAAAAAAAAAATTGACACATTAAGCATTATAACCATCTCTTCCTTAAAGGATCTAACTTGAGATACATAAGAGGAAACTTTAGAAAGGTTTTAATTCTTTGAGTTTCTAGAGCTTGTCTTTGCTTGAAGAGCTGATGCCTCCAAGCTGCATATACGATAGATTTTTGCAGCAGAATAGAGATGAAATATAAGGCAAAGAGAAAATGAGTAAAAGAGAGGAATGAGCTACGTTTAAGGGTGCAATCATCCTTTTAACATTAGTCCATGTCAGGCTGTGCTTTTAATAGTCCAACGGTCACGTCACATGATTACTTTTTCATTTCTTTTGACCCTATATTTAAATAGTAGAGATCAACTAAACTAATATTGAAATTGAAGAATTTTTTTAGTTTATGAAAGGAAGTTCAAATACCCTTATAATTAAATGGGGCTAAGTGGAATTAGTATACTAGTGAATACACATGTTTTGACAAAGGAATAATTACATCAAAAGTATATGAACTTATTTAGGATTTTTTATTAGTCTCTATATACTATTTTATTTTTTCAATTGAGTATCCCAATTTATGTAAAATTTTCAATCAAGTAATTTTTTTTTTTTTTGGCAATTTACAATCACTTGATAGACCACATGTTAGCTGTCAATGATGACTTAAGTATTTATATTTTTTTCAATTGAATATACAAACTTATAAAAGTTTTTTAGTCAAGTATAAAGAATATTAATAAGAGAATTATAAGGGCTATCCACTGATATTTTTTAACATTAATTAGTTTTATATGATAGAGACAAATAGTCTTTTAAAAGTCACATAACATTTAAGAGAGGATAATTTTTTTACTAAGAAATGTGTTAGTAATATATCAGAAAGTTTACAATATAAACAAAAGCATGAACTTGAAGTATAATTTTTTATTAATTTATTTACTATTAATCAAGCAATTAAAAACTCACTATTTTGTTGCTTAACCTTTCATGCATATGATTATTTTTATAAATAAATAATAATATTTATTTTTAGGTTATTTTCTATATAATTTTATATATGAAAATTTTGATTGCTTCATTTGTCATGCATTTATAATAGATTGTCCAACAAGACAAAAGAAGTATTTTAAGAGTTTCTTTGCAAAAGTTATTTCATTATATGATCATTCTATTATTGTTGGCTCAATGAAACCCAAGGGGGATAAATTGGGTTCATTTAAAAAATTTAAAGTTATTTTTCAAAAATAATGCTTAAAGATTATGTTGTGAGGATATGTAAGTGCGGTGCAAAATAAGCTAATTAGAATATGTCAAATAGAGAGGAGAGTGAAGAGACAAGCACAATAAACATAAGGATTTTATAGTGGTTCGGTGTTAACTACACCTACGTCCACTTTTAAGGATCTCTTGAGTATCACTATAATCACCATGATTATAGAGGAGTTGTTTTGCAAGCTCACAACTCAAACTTGTTATTTTACTCCGGAATCACAACGAATCCAGCTGATTTTCACAGAATCACCAGTAAAAACCTCTCACAATCCTCCTTAGCTTGCACAAGGATAACCTGCCTTCCTTAATTTAATCCCCCGATTGAATCAACTTACAAAGATAATAAAGAGTTATGATACAGCAAGAATAAAGCTCCAAAATGAGCAAATAAAATAATGTAATCAAATAGAAAAAGAAGAAACCTGATTAGAAGATTTCTGAAGTTGTTTTTCTTCTTTTCTTCTTTTGATCTTCCTCAAGATGAAACATGAAGCTTTTGGAATATGCTCTAAATTGAAACTCTAATTAGAAGCTAGGGCTCTTCTTTTCTTCTTTTCCTCTATTTTGATTTGATGAAAATCCCTCAAGAGTGGACTTTGGTTCTTGGAATTTCACTTGAGCTATGTTTTCTTTGTTTATCTCTAGGGCTTTTGAAATCTGAACTTTCTCTTTTATTTTCTTTTTATCCCGTCTTCTGTTTTAAAGCAACCCAAGGCTCTTACTTATAATCACCTTTCAAATCTACTTTTAGAAGAAAACTAATCATTATTTGCAGTTGAAAGTGTGTTTAGCATGAATATAGAAAAGCCATTGAAGTTCGTTGAGAAAATGTTAGGTTCTGGAGCCCTCTCTGATAGTTCTCGAGTCAGCTCCTAACAGGCTTGAGTTAACTCGAACAGGTCACGAGTCGACTCGAATTCTTGTTATCCAAAAAGTTGATTATCTGCCTATAAGAGATCAACTCTTGCTTTTCTGAGGGTCAACTTGAGTTCACTTGGAGTCAACTCGAATTGCTTTAGAAGTTGACTCGAGTTGGACGTCAAAATAGCTACTCTTTATAAACTGATCAAGTTGACTAGAGCTTCTATAGGAGTCTACTCGAGCTCATCACATAAATGCATCCTTTTGTCTCTCTAATCGAGTTGACTCGCCCTCTGTAGGAGTCAACTCGAGAGCGTGCCAAAAGTGTCAAGGTGTGCCGGAACATGCCAGAGTCAATTCATCAACTGTGTGAGTCGACTCTAAATGCTGAAACTGACACTTAAAGCAAGACTCAAGTCAGAACTTGATTTTTCTTATGATTTTGATGAATTAAAGATTTAATTCTCTGAAACACTTAATCAAAATCATTAGTAACATAAGAAATATACTCATATGATTTTTGTTATTCATCAAAATCAATATATGGGTCAAATACTAATGGTTGATCATTATTATTTTACATATTTTGCAATAACAAAACAATCTATACTTTTGTATACATGATTTTCAGCCATTACCAAACATTTATATTGCAAATGGGATAAAATTCATGTATCTTCCATTTCATATTATAAATATGCCTTATCCTTCTTAATACTAAAAAGAGAAGAGAACTAAGCCTTGATGCTAGGACCTAGAGTCATATATTTTGATGAAATTTTGATATGTTAAAATTATGTTGTAGCTTTATATCCTAATCTTTTGATATATGTTGTATCCATGCATAGACTCTATATGTTGAATAAGATTTTTGGATGATATTGATTATGCCTTAAATACTTGCACTATGACCAAAAGCTATCTTTTTATTTTCTCCTTATCTAATGATGGATATATCATGTTTTTCTTAACGCCAAAAGAGAAAAGAAGTGTTAATTGTTATTTGATAGAATATGAAAAATTAATTAGCACATCATTGAATGTTTAATTTTTGTGGGCACATCATTTTTTCAAACGAATCTTTTAAATCTAAGTTCTATGATATTATATATTATGAAATGACCTTTTTTATGTCTTGAACTATGATGCTTTATAAGTATTCGATTTTGAAGGGATCTTCAATTTTTAAAATGAATCTCTTATAAATATCTTCCTCCTTGTCTTGAAATAATTTATATCATTTTAGTGATACCAAAAGGGAGAGTGAAATACTAATGAGCTTATGGGTTGATATTGAGTTTTCATCAAAAATTCTAATTATATCAAAATTTTAAAATTTTCTAAAATTTTATATACTGTATCGATACTTTTTCGACACTCTGGGTTTCGTACGTCATTTTGAGATGGGTTTTTGATATATTTTTATGGTATGAACACCTATTCAATTAAAAGCTATATCTTGATTTAAAACACCTAAAAGGGGGAAAAGCAAGGGTTCAGGGGGAGCTAGACATAAAAAAGATTTAGTATATTTGATACATGCACTAAAATTGTTTCATACACTTAAAGCATCAAAATGCATGCAATATATTGTGTTATTATTTTATGGATCATATCTTATTAATAATGCATATATACCTTTTAAATATCTTGAAAGGGGAAGAAGAAATATTGATTGATACATTGATTGAAAGTTATTTGTTGGATGACATGAGTTGGAGTTAACTCATTATTGAGCACAAGTGGTACTACTTATTTTTGCCGATGAATGACTTATGGATATGTAACAGTGATATCATTATTTAGTATCATAATACATATAGGTTAATGTTTATAGCTTTTTGACACTTTGGTGTATATTTTTGTCATAAGTCTTTAAATTTTACTGATAAATCTATTAATTATCTCAATTTAATCATTAAAATAAGTATTAATTACTTTAAATTTATTCAAAATTGATACTTTTTATTGATGTTTTGTAGAAAAGGAGCACATAAATGGAAAGAGCTCGATTTTTGGAGTCCAAAGGCGCATACAACACTCAAATCGGGACTCTATTTGTCCGAGAAGGAAGAGATGATTTTAAATCGTCCGAGAAGGAAGAGATGATTTTAAATGATTATAAGCGCAAGATAAAGCCTATGATGTAGAATGGATGGCTGAGGAGTTTTTTTCGTGATATCTGACTGATCTTGAGCCCGTTTGACTTCAACTTTGATTGGAAGGAAGCTCTAGATGAGCTCTATAAAAGAAGGACTGCAGGCAGTAGTTCATAAGGGAGAGTTTTGATAGTAATTCTTTTATTTTTTATTTTATTTAGATTATTATATGTAAGCTTGGGAGAGGAGAATAATGGAGGGGATGCTGGCGGCAGTGATGCACATCTAGATTTCTTCAATTGGGATGATGATGAAGCCTGTAACCAAATTTTATTTCTCTTTTTGTACTTGATTTCTATGCAATAAAAATTATGCTCTTCTTTCATATATCTTCTAAGTTATTTTTTGATCGAGATTTTGATCTGACATCCATGGCTTGCAACCTCTAGTAACGTGCCATAATTTTAGGATTTGGTACGTACCTAAGAGAGTAGATTGTAATAAGTAGATTAGACCCCTAATCGTGCAAAGAATGAGATAGTGTATACTCTAAGCGGATGTATCGTGATCTCTGGATATGGCCTATGCTGGTAAGAGAAATTATTCTAACCCTGAATTTGCAAAAATTATTGCTAGTACAACCTAAAGAAAAAAAGATAAAACCTGTTTGCATGATGTCTTTATTTCATTAATTAATTATTTATTATCTTTTAATAAGCACTACTCAAAAATAATTCTCTACAATAATTTTTTTATTTTTTATGAAATAATTGCCTTTGGTCCTCAAGATATGATCCTCGCTCACCACTAATTATAGTAGTGAGCAAGTTTTATTTTTGACCGCCAATAACAACGATCAAATTTTGGTGCCATTGCCGAGGATCTAGGCACAATTGGTTCATAAAAAAAAATAAAAAAACAAATGGTAAAAAAATATTTTTACCATGATTTTTCTCTTATTTTTATTTTTTTCTTTTCTCTTATTTTGATTTTTTTCTATTATCTCTTATTATTTCATTATTATTCATGCTTCTATATAAAAAAAGAGTATTTTTTTTCAGTTATTGCTCTCTTTAGTTTTCTATTTTTTTAGTTACCTTAATTGTCAATTTTTTATTTTCTTTTTAATATAAAAAATTACTTTTCTTCTTGTCACAAATCACTTCTAACCTAATCAACTTTTTTTTTAATTAACTTGCCTTAAAGAACCTAAAAGATATTTTTCATGAAACATAATTAATTTTAAAAAATAAATAATAAATTTTAAAAACTTTCTAACTTGTTTAGACATCTTATTTGACTTGCACTGCATTTCTATAAAATACTTTAAGGGCACAACTCCTAAATAACATAAGGTGAGGATTTCATCTCCTTCCTTGGTCCACAAACTATCACCATGTATATGCATAATCCTAAGCCATTAATTTAAAATTAATTAGACGGTGGCGCCTAAGGACTTTCGAGCTCACTAAGGACAAGGGACCCTGAGAGTTTGACTAGCTCAGTATTAACTGGTTCACTGGTGTCTCCAAGGACAAAATAGCCCTGAAGGAAGATAGTTCTTTAATTGGTTCCGTTGTCTGCTCTAACCAATTAATTTGGTGTATAAGGAAAGCAACGGGCGTCACACCCTTTTGTAAAGGATGAAAATAGGCTCAAATTTTTTTTCTTTGCACCTACCTTTACATACAGTGTGCGGTGTTAGAGTAGCGCCCTCTCTAACTAGTCTTTTTGCATGAATTTTGGCCAGGATCAAGTCTCATGCCTTCATCAGCCTTCTTCTCCCAAGAAATGCCGACCTGCCTTTAAGGATCCAACCTTATGCCGGCTACCTCCTTGCCAAGGTTGCTCCCCACCTTGCCATGCTTCTTTTCATCATCAAGAACCATGCCATACTCATCAATACCATGAGAATAGGGAAAGAGAAGCATTCATTCATCAAAGAGACCCATTACATCAAGAATCCCCATCACGATACATTTCTCATAAGCCTCTTCTCAAAACCCTTCAAGCTAGATCTCCTTCTCCTTAGGAGCAACTTGGCAGCATGCCAACTCAGGAATCTCTTTGCAAGAACTTCTCTTACAAGCCCAAATCTCCTTTTTCCCAATTGAATAAGGTCCTACCATACAAAGGCATTCATCACAATCATCCTCTCAAGCCTCTCCTTCGTGAAGACGCCTAGCCTATTTATAGACTCTTAGGACGCTCCCCTAGAGTTAGGCGATGTCGTTCAAAACAAGGGTCTAATCAGATGATGCCACATTAGCTCCCATGCGCGCGCCACGCTGCCATGTCCAGCTTGCCACGCACCTGGCTTGCACCTGTGGGCGCACCATGGCTCGCACTCACCCAGCACTGTGCCAACCTGGCACCATGCCTGCACGCGCCTCAGTCTGTGAGTGTGCTATGCCAGCAGGCCCATGCCCTGATCTGCTCCCAGCTCTGCTAGGCCCTGCAGCACATCTTGGTCCAGGCCTTGCTGACCACGCACATCCCTTTGGTGCCCAAACCTGCGCCTGGCTTGGCCATTGTTGTGCCACTTCATCCCACACTTGGCCATGCGGGTGTGCACGCCGTGTGCTAAAGCCTGACTTGGTATTATTTCTCCATGGGCGAAAGAGATCAATGATCCCGTTTGATTCCCCTCGCAAATATTGAAGCACTTGATCCTCAAACTGCCACAAATTTGCTGGTCGTTCCCAAGTCGCTTCAGCAACATTCTCACCAACCCATTGTACCAAAAACTCCATCATGTTTCCCACTCTCCTTTGCTCAAGAATTCGATGCTTCTTCTTTGAATACTCTTGGCCAACTGTAAGCGATGCTCTCCTTGGCATTACTCGCTCCAAGTCTTCATAATATGGCTTTATAAAACTTATATGGAAAACAAGATAGGATAGATCTTCAATCTATCTGGCAACTCCAACTTGTATGCCACGGAGCCAATCCTCTCAACCACTTTGAAAGGACCATCATATTTAGGCATCAATCCTCGATGAAGCTTAATCTTCCCCATCTTCTTCCAAACTTGCAGAGTAACCAACCTTCAAAAGTACCCGATCACCTAGTTGAAACTTCAAACGTCTCCTCTTTTTGTCTGCAAACTTCTTCATCCTACGGACAACTTTGGATAAAATTTTCTTTGCATCTTCAATTAACTCAGATTTCTCTCGAGCCATTTGAAGTGTCGTTGGATATTTCCCTGTATCCTCCTAAAGAACACTTTTCAATGGGCTTATAGGCTAAAATCCCATGCAAATCTCTACTGGACTGAACCCTGTTGATGATTTCTTCTGCTAATTATAACTGAACTGTGCTACATATCAAGCAAATCACACTAGTTCTTCTGACTTACAGTAACATAATGACGGAGGTATTCTTCCAAAGTCTATTAATCCTTCTGTCTCTGTCCATCAGTCTATGGATGATATGCAGTAGAAAACCATAATTCTATCCCAAACAACTTGAACAACGACATCCCGAATTTTCCTGTGAACCTTGGATCTCTGTTACTTATGATCTCTATAGGCATCCCAAAATTCTTCACCACTCCATTGAAGAACAATTCTGCTGCTTTATCAGCTGTACATGGATAAGGTGCTGCCATAAAAATAGCATATTTAGAAAACCTATCCACAACCACAAATATAGATTTCATTCCATTCACTTCTGGAAACCCAGTAATGAAGTCCATTGATACTAAAACCTATGGCTTCTTTGGAATAGATATTGGTTGCAATAAACCAGCTTCTCTTCTCCTTTCCACTTAATCCATTTGACATATATATATAGCAGGTCTTAACATAAAGCTCAATGTCCTCCTGCATCTTAGGCCAAAAATAAGATCTAGATAAGAGTGCTAACATTCTTTCCATACTTGGATGTTCCACCCACTACAGATCATGACTCTCTTTTAGAAGCATCTGTCTAAGATCACCTCACTTCGGAATAAACAGCTTTCTACCCTTAGCATAGAGTAGCCCACTGTCCAACCAATACTTCCGAACAAATTCGATCTTTTGCTTCCACTACCTTAGCATATTCCACATCTTTGCTTGCAAAGTCCTTCAATTTCTGCACAAACTTGCTGTTGAAAGAACTAATTACTGCAACATATGCCTCCAGATCTTTCCCACTCAATGTATCTGCAACTTAGTTTTGTCTCCCCGAGTGATGAATCCAATCAAAAGTAAATTTGGCCATGAACTCCCGCCAACGTGCTTGCTTAGGAGTTAACTTTTTCTGCGTTGTGAAGTAAATATTTGTAGCATTATTAGTCACAACCAGAAATTTGCTTCCAAGTAGATAATGTCTCCACCTATCAATTTTCTGCTCTCAAATGCAACCGGGTATCCATCCTGAACCAAAACTCCATCAATTGCAACCCCTAATGCATCTGTATGAACCTCAAATGGCTGATCAATAAAAAGTCTCAACACTAGCTCAGAAGCGATACAACTCTTCAAAGCTTCAAATCCCTATTGACACTTCTTATTCCAATCCCACGGCCTATCCTTCTTCAACAAATCAGTTAAGACACTAGCAACCTTTGAATAACCTTTGATAAACTTGCGGTAGTAGTTTGCTAACCCAAGGAAGGACCTCAAATCAGCAACTCCTTTTGGAACCGGCCAATCTAGAATAGCCTTAACCTTGTCCTCCTCCATATGGATTTGACCTTGGCTAATTTTGTGACCCAAAAATGATACATAGGACTAACAAAATCTGCATTTCTCTTTCTTAAGATATAACTTATACTTTCTCAAAGTAGAGAATATCAAAGATAAATGCTTCAAATGCTCATCCAATGTACTACTATAGATAACAATATCATCCAGATAAACCATCACAAAGTCATCAAGGTACTCATAAAGAATATTGTTCATTAAATTACAGAATGTAGCTGGCACATTAGTTAAACTAAATGACATAACTAAAAACTCAAATGCTCCATACCTTGTTACACATGTAGTCTTTCCTTCATCACCTTATGCAATTTTGACTTGCCAATACTCAGATCTCAAATCAAGCTTGGAAAAGAACCTCTCTTTCGCCAACTTGTCAAACAGATTTGAAGCATTGAAGACAGGATAAGAGATTTTAATGGTGACCTTATTCAATGCACAATAATCCACACACATCCTTAAATATCCATCTTTTTTTCTTTAAAATAGCACTAGTGCTCCAAATGGCGCTTTAGATGGCTGAATCAATCCCGATTCCAGCAACTTATCTAATGTCTTCCTAAACTCTTTCAATTCACTAGCAGCCATCCGATAAGGTGCTCACTTAGGTGGCAAGGTTTTCGGCATCAACTCAATCTGATGGTCAATGTTTCTCCTTGGTGGTAGCTCTTTAAGAAGTTTATTAGGCATGATATCGCTGAACTCTTCCAAAAGCTTCATTACCTCCATTGGAATTCCAACAAACTCATCGTTCTCCACCTCTCTTATTATTGCAAGAAATGTTTCTTCTTCTCATTTCAGCCCTTTGTTGGCTTGCTTGGCTGAAATCAGCAATCCTTTCCCATTTGGATCATAAGTTTCAGCTTGCACAAAGCATGGAGATGCCTCATCTCCCACCAACACAACTTTCAAGTGAGGGATCAATGAAACCTTTGCATTGATAAAGAACTCCATTTCCAAAATGAGATTGAAGTCATCTAAGGGAACAATCATCACATTGCAAGAATCTTTCCCACTTCCAAGATAACTTTGGCACATCCATAAACCGAGATAGCTCCAGAATTTACAGCTTTAATCTTGCTAGGATTCTTTATCACCTTCAACCTCCCGTAATTCTCTTTGAGACATGAAGTTATTGGTTGCACCTAAATCCATCATTGCTCTAACATATGTACCATTTATCTTGATACTCACTTACATCAAACCAACAAAGGCCTTCGACACCTTCTCAATTTCAGCCCCAATCGCATTCACCAACTGAATTGGGTTCACCCTTGGTGTTGATTCATCATCCACCGTATTTTTCTTATTTTGTGAAACCAAGGCATTCAATACTTGCCTCTTTGGACAGTTTCTTGCTTGATGAGCTTGACCACAAATGAAGCAATCCCATGAATTCTTCTTTTCTTGAAAAGAGGTCTGTGGTTTCATCTTACTAGCAGCAACATTCTTCTTTTTCTTGCCCTTAGCATCTTTCTTCTTCCACTTCCAGGCCTTGGCCGGCTTTCCATCAACCTGCTTTGCCTTCTCCTTTTGGCCTCCACCCGAATGTGAACTCCGAAAGTCAATAAGTGCTTCAGCCACTGCAATGGCTAATGGCACATCTTTTACCCCTTGTCTTCTCAACTCGGCTTGAGCCCCAGGTTGTAGACCCGACAAGAAGTTGAACAATTTATCACATATTTACAATGTCCAAGATAAGAGAGCTGAATTCCTTTACATACTCTCTAAACCGATCCATTTTGCTTCAATTTCTTCAATGCTTCTCTTGTAATCCACCCCGTGTTGCAAGGCAAGAATTGATCTCTCAATTCCTTCTTCAAAACACTCAAAGAATCAATATGAGAATGCCCTGAATTCAGATCATCCACCGTTCTTGTTCTCCACCATAATTTGGTATTTGAACCAAAAAACATGGCTGCAAGATCAACCTGATCTGAATCAGGAATCTTCATGGCTTTGAAGTAATTCTCCATGTCCCAAATGAAAATTTTCAGCACCTTTGAATCCCGGCCTCCATAGAAAACGTTTGGTTCTAGAATCTTCATCTTAACCAACTGTCCATGACTTGTAGAAGATGGATTCAAGCTATTTGCCAAGGCTCTCCTTAGCACACTGATTTCATCCTCCAAGATCCCGATCTTCTCCAACACATGCTTCACCAAACATTGTTGTTCTTCACGCTGATGGCTGAACCAGATCACCAAGTTTTCCACGAGTTCCTTTTGGGTTGTTTGCATGGCTTCCAACCTTTCTTGACCATCCAACTATCCAGAAATCAGATCTAGAATTTCCTTCTCATCCGGACCACCCACTAGCTCTTCCAACCAAGAAATCCTCTCAGCTAGTATCATCTTTGATCAAGAATCACTCTAGCAAACAAATCAGACTTCACCCTTTCAATGGCAGCAAAATCTTAAAAATCTTGGCAAGAAATTTGTACTTCTTGAAAATCTTGAAACCCTTCCTCCAAGAAAATCAATAACCGCCCAAAACTTCAAGAAACTTCAAATATGAAAACTCCCTTCCAGATTCCACATGGCATCCTTTAAATCCTCCCCAGATGAAGCTTAGAAGCCTTCTCTTTAACTCAGAAATTGAAAACAAAACTCCAAGAACTCTTCAATCAAGAAGTGCTCTAATACCAAACTGTCACACCCTTTAGTAAAGGATGAAAATAGGCATAAATTTTCTTTCTTTGCACCTACCTTTACGGTATGTGGCATTAGAATGGCGCCCTCTCTAACCAGCCCTTTTGCATAAAGTTTGGCCAGGATCAAGCCTTATGCCTTCATCAGCATTCTTCTCTCAAGAAATGACAATCTTGCCTTCAAGGATCCAACCTTATGCCGCCTACCTCCTTGCCAAGGTTGCACCCCACCTTTCCATGCTCCTTTTCATCACCAAGATCCATGCCACACTCATCAATACCATAAGAATAGGAAAAGAGAAGCATTCATTGATCAAAGAGATCCATTACATTAAGAATCCCCATCATGATCAATCCCTTACAAGAATTCATACAATTCTCATAAGCCTCTTCTCAAAACCCTTCAAGCTAGATCTCCTCCTCCTTAGGAGCAACTTGGCAGTATGCTAACTCAGGAATCTCCTTGCAAGAACCTCTCTAACAAACCCAAATCCCCTTTTTCCCAATTGGCTAAGGTCCTACCATACAAAGGCATTCATCACCATCATCTTCTCAAGCCTCTTCTTCATGATGATGCCCAAGCCTATTTATAGACTTTTAGGATGCTCCTGTTGGGGAACGCGGAATACCCCCAAGATCACGGCTATAGCGTATATGAGTAATACAAAAAACTTTTACCGTTCTAATCTATGAGTACAAGATCATACCTTCAGATTTGAACTTTGGAACACTTTGATTCGATTGCTCGACCTCAACCTTTTAGCCTTCCGCCGTATTCCCGAAAATACCTTCCTTCTCTCACAAGATGGTGGGATCTCTTGGCCGACCTAGGGTTTCTTGTTTTTCTTTTTTCTCAAAACCTTAACCCTAGCAACCAACTGAGAGGGTATTTATAGGGCTACAACAGGGACCAATAGGCAAATATGAAAAGGACTTCCCACGTAATTAAATCTCCCAATCCTACCCCGGGTTAGGATTCAATTACGTAAATTACAATTCATTCCACTAAAGAATTATAATTGTACTCCTAATCATATTCGAATTTATATTTTCGAGCCTTTAATATTAAATACTTATTATCTCCCCACGTTAAGATTACAGATATCCACCAATTAAATTTAATTACTGACAATATAATTTAATTGGCTTTTATTATCCTTGAGACTTATCCACTTAACTTATTTGATGTATCGGATTCAAAATCCACTTGCAAGATTTGATACAATCAAAACTTATAAGCTTCCTCAAGGGGATATCATCAATCCAATTTAACAGGACGTGGTTTCCTTCAACTATTAATATTCACCATATATATGTTATTGCCCAACCCACTGAGTTTATTGACTCATATAGAATCTCACTCTATGTGTAATCAAAGCAATAATCACTACATACACGTGTCTAGAAATAGAATTCGGATTAAGAGCATAAGTAATCATAATATTCATGAGTTTTAAATTATTTTATAAAGTCAGTATAAAATAATTAACTCAACTGGGTCCTGTTCAATACACACAAAGTGTACTAGCACAAATAGTTAGAATAAACCATTCCCCGTAGTCAAGACAGACCTACTAAAAATTTGTGCTACAGTTCTACTGATGGTGTGTCCAATTCCATCTAAAACTGTGAACAATAAACTTGTATTCCAAAAGAACCGATGATCTAGTCTTCTGTGTGTAAGCCGTACTCTACACACTAGATCAAATACTCTTTGTAAATACTAGACACATGCACATATATAGTAAATGGCACACATTGCTCAAAATGAATTCTCATTAAAATAAAGACATAACATAAAGCATATCTTTTAGTCTATATCTCTATCAATCTCCCACTTAGACTCAAAGCAATGCTTGTACACATCTAACTCCCATGCCCTCTACATGTCTATCAAAAACTTTCGAAGTTAAACTCTTTGTAAAAGGGTCTGCCAGGTTGTCCTCAGATGTAACCTTGGTCACCAGCACGTCACCTCTTTGCACGATGTCACGTATCAGGTGATACTTACGCTCAATGTGTTTAGATTTCTTATGGGTCCTGGGTTCCTTCGAATTAGCAACTGCCCCACTATTATCACAATAAAGTGTAATAGGTAATTGCACTGAAGGTATCACACTAAGATCCAAAAGAAAGTTTCTTAGCCAAACAGCCTCTTTTGCAGCCTCAGATGCAGCCACATACTCAGCTTCCATGGTAGAGTCAGCAACACAAGTTTGCTTCACACTCCTCCAGCTAATTGCTCCACCACCCAAAGTGAACACATATCCCGAGGTTGATTTCCTAGATTCATTATCTGATTGGAAGTCCGAATCTGTATATCCTATAGGCACAAGACTATCTGCTTGGTAAACTAACATATAATCTTTAGTCCTTTTCAGGTACTTAATTATATGTTTTACTGCAGTCCAATGTTCTCGCCCAGGGTTAGACTGAAATCTGCTAACCATGCCTACGGCAAAACAGATATCAGGTCTAGTACATAGCATAGCATACATTAGGCTTCCTACTGCAGAAGCATAAGGAACTGCCTTCATACTTTCTATCTCTTCAGGTGTCTTAGGACACTGATCCTTAGATAGAGAAATTCCATGCCTGAAAGGAAGAAATCCTTTCTTGGAATTATGCATACCAAAACGGGTGAGAATTTTATCGATATAAGTGGCTTGAGATAAGCATATCATCCTTTGCTTGCGATCTCGCAAAAGCTTGATCCCTAGGATGTGACTTGCTTCTCCCAAGTCCTTCATATCAAATTGTCCAGATAACCATACCTTGACCGAAGATAACACTCCCATATCGTTTCCAATAAGTAAGATGTCATCCACATATAGCACCAGAAACACCAAAGTTTTTCCATCACGCTTCTTGTACACACATGACTCGTCAGGACTTTGATCAAAACCATAAGATTTAATAGCTTGATCAAAATATTCCAAGATCTAGATGCCTGCTTAAGTCCATAAATGGACCTCTTAAGCTTGCACACCAAGTGCTCCTGGCCTTTTACTATAAAACCGTCTGGTTGCATCATGTAAATGCACTCGTCAAGATTTCCATTAAGGAAAGCTGTCTTGACATCCATTTGCCAAACTTCGTAATCGAAATGAGCTGCAATGGATAAGAGAATCCGGATAGACTTAAGCATAGCTACTGGTGAAAAGGTTTCCTCATAGTCGATCCCTTCTTTCTGAGTAAAACCTTTTGCAACTAGCCTAGCCTTGAAGGTTTCCACCTTCCCGTCTGCTCCTCTCTTCTTCTTATAGATCCACTTGCATCCGATGGGTTTTACTCCCTCGGGTGGTTCTACAAGATCCCAGACCTGATTAAAGTGCATAGACTCTATCTCTGATTTCATAGCATTTTGCCAAAGAGTTGCATCTTTATCCTGTAATGCTTCATTGTAGCTACTGGGTTCAGTATCCAGTTCATCAGAGATTCTGTCATATGACTCTCCAAGGAACATATACCGTTTAGGTGTATTTACAACCCTCCCACTACGACGAGGCACAACCTGATTGTATGTGCTTGTAGTAATACGATCTGACTCTGATCCTTGTGCTCCATCAACCTGCACTGGTTCTGAAACTGGTGCATTAATGGTATCCTTTTGTACCAGTTCAGGGTCAGTTCGTGTTACTATACTTCTCCCACTACGAATAGTTATTGGGAAGTTTGGGAACCCACTTTCTTGTGGTGTTTCTGCTTGTACTATTGGTATTAAAGGAGCCAGTCTAGTTTTATCGCCTCTCAACTCTTCTAGAGCAATTTTACTTCTGGGTTTGTGGTCTATAATATAGTCCTCCTCCAAGAATCGGGCATTGGTGCTAACAATGACCTTCTGATCCTTAGGACAATAAAATAAACCACCTTTTGTTCCTTTAGGATATCCAACAAAGAAGCATACATCTGTCCTTGATTCCAACTTATCTGGTTTACCTTTTAGTACATGTGCTGGACAACCCCAAACCCGAACATGTCTTAGACTAGGCTTGCGCCCAGTCCACAGTTCTGTGGGTGTCTTAGGTACTGACTTAGATGGTACCAAGTTAAGAATATATGCAGCTGTCTCTAATGCATATCCCCAAAACGAAATAGGTAAGTCTGAATAACTCATCATAGATCTAACCATATCCATAAGAGTCCTATTCCTTCTTTCAGCTACACCATTCTGCTGTGGCGTACTAGGTGCAGATAACTGGGATTCAATCCCAGCATCTAATAAGTAATCTGTGAACTCCCCTAAGAGGTACTCGCCACCACGATCGGATCGTAGTGTCTTGATATTTTTACCATGACGGTTCTCCGTTTCTGCCTTAAAAATTTTAAATTTTTCAAAGCATTCAGACTTACGGCGCATCAGATAAATATACCCATATCTTGAGTAATCATCAATAAAAGTGACAAAGTACTCAAAACCACCTCTAGCTTGGATGTTCATTGGGCCACACAAATCAGAGTGAACCAATTCTAATATCTCCTTAGCTCTATTGCCTTTGGCCGAGAATGGCCGCTTGGTCATTTTTCCTTCTAAGCAAGATTCACAGACCGGTAGTGCCTCTACTTCCAATGAACCTAATGGTCCATCTTGAACCAGTCTAGAAATCCGTCTTAGATTTATATGACCTAGGCGCAAGTGCCAAAGATAAGTTTGATTCATTTCAGAAGGATGTTTTCTCTTACATGGTCTATTATAGTTATTCACTTCATTTAGTTGCACAGTAGGAGAAACAGGATTAATAATATAAAGACCATCCACCAATGTACCAGAACAGATAAAATGTTTATTTTTCTTAATAACAACGGAGTCATTAAAATAAACTGAATATCCATCATCAACCAACTTAGAAACTGAAATTAAATTCCTTCTAATTGAAGGTACAAAAAAATAGTCTTTAATATTAAAATTCTATTTCTACTAAAAGAAAAGCTAAAATCTCCCACTGCAACTACTGACACTCTCGTGCCATCTCCCAGAAATATGTAAATCTCCCATCACTTAGCTGCCGGGTCTGCTGGAACCCCTGCAAAGAATTGCAAACATGATTAGTGGCTCCCGTATCTACACACCAGCCACTGGTAGATAACAGCACTAAACAAGTTTCAACTACAAGTGAATGAGATATACCTCTAGCCTGTTTCCTGGCAAGCCAAACTGGACATTGCTGCTTCCAGTGACCTGGCTGCTTGCAGACGAAGCACTTTCCCTTCTTTTTTATTTCCCCATTGGGCTGTGGGGCCTGATGCTGTTTCTTTTTCTGAACCTTTTTCTTCTTCTTAGCATGAGACTTCGAAGAAGAACCTTTTTCAGTAACCATAGCAACTGCAGGCTTCTTAATGAAACTCTCTGCTACCTGAAGTTCTTTAAGTAGCTCTGCCAGTGAAAAATTCATTTTGTTCATGGTATAATTTAGGCAGAACTGCTTAAAAGAATCAGGTAGGGACTGGAGAATGATATCAACCTGGGTTTCCCCATCCATCTCCGCTCCAAGGATCTCCAGTTCATTCAGAAGACTAATCATCTTTAGAACATGATCCCTGACAGGAGTTCCTTCAGCCATATTAGTGTTCATCAGTTCTTTCATCGCAGTCTGCCTAGCTGCACGACTCTGATCCCCAAACATTTCTTTGAGGTTGAACATCATGTCATAGGCAGAGGGCATAGATTGATGCTGATGTTGCAGAACATTTGACATAGATGCCAATATGTAACACCGCGCCATCTCATCAGCCTTAACCCACTTACGGTAAGCTTGGGACTCCTCATCTGAAGCCCCTTCACCGGGCTCTGCGGGACAGACCTGAGTGAGCACATACTTGTACCCTTCTGCAGTTAACACTATATCCAGGTTTCTTTTCCAATCAATGTAATTAGGACCAGTCAATTTGTTTTCTTTGAGTATCACAGCAAGTGGATTGAAAGAAGACATTTTAATCCTGAGAATCATTCATACATCAAATAAGATATAATGAGCAATAAACTTTAAATTCAAAATTATAAGTAGGGCCCCTCAACCACTACAAAATAAAAGAATTTGCCAGCAGCCTAGTACATTTTGAATAGTATGCCTCGATGGGAGGACGTCTACTACTCATCATTTATCTAGACAGATAAAACCTATTAATTTTACTATCTAGGTAAAAGGTAACATACCAAGTAAAATTAATTAGCTGGCTAACTTTGGTCATATAAATATTTGTAGTGACTCCGATGGGGAGGATACCAATATTTATACCTAAGTGTATACCATCACTCAATCCTAGATCCATTGTCCCATGGTGGATCCCTCAGATGGAGAGGTAATCCAACATTAACAATTACTAGGGATTATTCTTGGTGAGCTGGCAATCAATTTCATCCTATGGGGAGGAAAGCACTAATGCTAACACGTGAAATTAACTACCTCACCAATAAATAAGTGATGGGACCATGGGATTTAAATGTGATTAATTCCCTCTCCCACTTAGTTATTTAAACAATATTTTGAGGGTTATAAAACTTGTGTTTGATTATCTTATAAATTCAAAACACAAACAGCAAGTGATTATCCAATTAACCATGTTCTCCTAGTTATAGACATAAGAACAAAAGGATAAACAATCAAGTATGCAACATAACCAATATAAACAAGATAAATAAAATCCCTGTTATTATGGTCAAAATTCTCCATGTAGATGAAGATCCCCGTTGCATCATGATTGCTTCTTTTCTCTTCCGTTTCCTTCGGATTTTCTTTCAGAATCCTTTCCTGCAACGGATTCTCCTTAGAATCATATCTACCTTTTGATCATATCCTGCAACGGATTCTCCTTAGAATCCTATCTACTTTTTGATCATATCCTGCAACGGATTCTCCTTAGAATCCTATCCTGCAACCGATTCTCCTTAGAATTATATCTTGCAACCGATTCTTCTTAGAATCATATCAACGGATTCTCCTTAGAATCCTATCCTATAATTTGCAGCAGGTCTTCTTCCTCCATCAGAGCTGCACCAGATTACAAAAATCCTATGCCTCCATATAGGAGTTCACATGCTACGTATTTACAATCACAAAGCTCTCAAAAAACCGGAGCATACATGCTATGAAATATTACAATGATCCTAGCCTCCTTAAACCGGAGTATACAAAACAGATCTAAGTAATATTAAATCAAAACATATACATTCATGTGACCATAATAACAGGATAGAAACCTACAAAACAACGTTAGCAGCAAGCACGATCTATCCTTCGCATGCATATTCCGATTAATGGAGAACATGGCCGTATTATTCATATACAGTATCAGCCGTGGCTCTGATACCACTGTTGGGGAACGCGGAATACCCCCAAGATCACGGCTATAGCGTATATGAGTAATACAAAAAACTTTTACCGTTCTAATCTATGAGTACAAGATCATACCTTCAGATTTGAACTTTGGAACACTTTGATTCGATTGCTCGACCTCAACCTTTTAGCCTTCCGCGTATTCCCGAAAATACCTTCCTTCTCTCACAAGATGGTGGGATCTCTTGGCCGTCCTAGGGTTTCTTGTTTTTCTTTCTCCAAAACTGTTCTCAAAACCTTAACCCTAGCAACCAACTGAGAGGGTATTTATAGGGCTACAACAGGGACCAATAGGCAAATATGAAAAGGACTTCTCACATAATTAAATCTCCCAATCCTATCCCGGGTTAGGATTCAATTACGTAAATTACAATTCATTCCACTAAAGAATTATAATTGTACTCCTAATCATATTTGAATTTATATTTTCGAGCCTTTAATATTAAATACTTATTATCTCCCCACGTTAAGATTACATATCCACCAATTAAATTTAATTACTGATAATATAATTTAATTGCTTTTATTATCCTTGAGACCTATCCACTTAACTTATTTGATGTATCGGATTCAAAATCCACTTGCAAGATTTGATACAATCAAAACTTATAAGCTTCCTCAAGGGGATATCATCAATCCAATTTATCAGGACGAGGTTTCCTTCAACTATTAATATTCACCATATATAATGTTATTGCCCAACCCACTGAGTTTATTGACTCATATAGAATCTCACTCTATGTGTAATCAAAGCAATAATCACTACATACACGTGTCTAAAATAGAATTCGGATTAAGAGCATAAGTAATCATAATATTCATAAGTTTTAAATTATTTTATAAAGTCAGTATAAAATAATTAACTCAACTGGGTCCTGTTCAATACATACAAAGTGTACTAGCACAAATAGTTAGAATAAACCATTCTCCGTAGTCAAAACAGACCTACTAAAAATTTGTACTACAGTTCTACTGATGGTGTGTCCAATTCCAACTAAAACTGTGAACAATAAACTTGTATTCCAAAAGAATCGATGATCTAGTCTTCTGTGTGTAAGCCGTACTCTACACACTAGATCAAATACTCTTTGTAAATACTAGACACATGTACATATATAGTAAATGACATACATTTCTCAAAATGAATTCACATTAAAATATAAAGACATAACATAAAGCATATCTTTTAGTCTATATCTCTATCAACTCCCCTAGCTGTTAGGCAGTTGGGACATCCCTCAAAACAAGGGTCCAATCAGATGATGCCACATTAGCTCCCATGAGTGCGCCACCCCGCCGCCACGTCTAGCTTGCCATGCGCCTAGCATGCACTTACGCATGCACCATGGCCCATGCTTGCCAAGCACTGCGCCCACTTAGCGCCATGCTCGCACGCGCCTTATTCTACGCTCATGCTACGCCAGGCCCTGGCGCATGAGCATGCCTATGCGCCACACCCTGGTCTGTGCGCCACACCCTGGTTTGTGTCTAACTCTGCCAGGCCTTGTAGCACATCTTGGTCTGTGCCTTGCCAACCATGCATGTTCCTTTGGTGCTCAAACCTACGCCTGGCTCGGCTATTGCTGTGCCACTTCGTCCCACACTCGGCCATGCGGGTGCACACATCGTGCACTCAAGCTTGACTTGGTAACAATGAGGGACCCCCCTTACTTTACCCTTACTTGGCCACTAGTTAGCATCCAACTTTAAAGATTCAAAGACAACATTGGCATTTAAGAGCTATCTAAATATAGGGTAACTTTAGGGTAAAAAGTCTAGTGTTTGATAACTTTTTTTTTCCTAACAAAAACTTTAACTTAATTAAGACACTCTTTTCTATCATCTCTAGATCTAGGATTCCTTAAGTTCTCATCTTTAGACTTTTTCTCTCTCCTTCGTTTCTTTTCTTCTCTGATCTTAGAAAGATGCAAGAAAGAGCATCTAGTACTAAATTGGAAGAAGTGCCAATTTATGTGAAGGAAGGTATAGTCCTTGGCCACGTAATTTTAAACAGAGGTATAGAATTAGACAAGGCTAGGGTAGATTTGATTGCAAATCTTTCTCCACCTAAATCAGTCAAGAAATAAGATCATTCTTTGGACATGCTAGATTTTACAAAAGATTTATCAATAATTTTAGCAAAGTGACTTGACCATTGACAAACATATAAGCCAAAGAAGTCAAACTTGACTTCACACCTGAATGCCTTGAGTCCTTTGAATATTTAAAGAGAGAATTAACCTCAATATCAATCATTCAACCATCTGTATGGACTTAACCTTTTGAGCTTATATGTAACGTACACATCTGATCATGTCATAGGAGCGGTCTTAGGACAAAGAATTGATAAGTTACCTTGAGTGATCTACTACGCTAGTAAGACCTTGAATGATGCATAGTTCAACTATTCAACCATTAAAAAAGATTTTTTATCTGTAATATTTTTACTAAAAAAAATTAAATCTTACTTAGTGGGATCTCATATAGTCATCTATACTGATCACTCTGTCATCATGCATCTTCTTTCAAAGAAGGATGCCAAGGCATGCTTAATTAGACTAATCCTGCTCTTATAAGAATTTGATCAAAGATCAAAGATAAAAAAGGTACCAAAAATGTAATGGCCGATCATTTATTTAGGTTAGTGATCACACCTACTAAACAACTACCTATCAACGAGTCCTTTCCTAATGAACAACTTATGTCTGCCACCATAAAACCATGGTATGCCAACATTATCAATTACTTAGCCAATAGTCAAATTTTGATGCACTGGAATGCTCAAGATAGAAATTAATTTTTTTCAAGCAAAATACTTTATTTGGGATGATCCATATTTATTTAAACAATATCCTAACTTGATTATTAGGAGATGAGTCCCAGACCAAAAAGTTAGGAGCATTTTATCCTTTTGCTATGACCAAACTTGTGGTGATCATTTTAGAGCTAAAAAGACTGCGACAAAGGTGCTTCAATATGGATTCTATTGGTCCAACTTATTCAAAGATGCTTACGAATATTATACAAGTTGTGTTATGTGCCAGTAAATAGGCCATATTACAAAGAGAGATTTTTGACGTAATGGGAATTGACTTTATGGGATCCAAAATATTTTAGAAATGAGTATATTTTAATAGCCATAGATTACATATCCAAGTGGATGGAGGCAATACCTTGCAAAATCAATGACAACAAAATTATTGTAAAATTTCTCAAGAAACATATTCTCTCCCGCTTTAGTATTCCAAGGGCTATCATCAAAGACTGCGGAACATACTTTTATAACTAATCCTTTGCAACACTGATGAGAAAGTATAACATCACCCATAAGATGGCCACACTTATCACCCGCAAACGAGTGGGCAAGTAGAAGTTTCTAATTAAAAAATCAAACAGATCCTAAAGAAGAAAGTGAGCTCTAACATAAAAGATTGATCAGTGAAGCTGGTGAATGCACATGGGCGTATCACACTGCCTTCAAGATCAATTTACGAATGTATCCTTATAGGCTTGTATTTGGTAAGTTGTATTTGTTGGGAATTATATCCTAAAGCCAATCATTTGATGATTGTGCTGATGTAAATTGTATATAAATTGATATATTAATAAAAGTTATTTGGCAGTTTATTCATTACAAGAACATCTTCTTAATACTCCTGAAAGTAATGAAGCCCTTAGGATCTTCCTCACGATAAAGGAGGATTTATCTTAGAAGGTCCTTAAAAGAGTTCGCGACCAAATGATATACTATGACAGGGCCATAGTACTATCAATTATAGGACGTTGTATATCATATTTGTTGGTTATCCTCTTAACCAAGGAGTGTAGAGACACTGGTATGACATACAGGTGAAAGTGTAGGAGTACATTTCACCGAACGTGACTCATTTCCGGATACTCTGCTGTCAAGAGTTAATCCGAGAAGATATAGGTATAAGTATCCTTCAGACCTGAAGATCACAACCAGTGGCTTACAAGCAACTCATTGTACTTAGGTGCCGGACCACCTGGATTTCTAATCCAGCTACGAAAGGTTACTGGGTGCAGTCAAGTACTTGTGGTAGTCAGTTGTGGATCAAGATGGAATTTGACCTATCCCATTAAAAGGAGAAATGCTTGTGTTTCAATTTAGCAAGACCTTGGCCAAGGCACTTCATGTGAAAGTCACATGATCACTAAAGTTGAAATCACTTTATGGATTTGCTATTTAGAGTTGACAGGCTCTTAAGCCATCCTTAGCATTTGTGGTCAAGAGGATGAATTATACGGTAACTGTTTCTTAGGGTTCTTGGAGTTTGCTCGGCAACTCTTCGACCTATCCGGACGTCGGGTTCCATTGCTAGATGGGCACATCGATTAGTATAGAAAGTTGTTTCTATGCTACCGGCTTAGGTTCGAACCTAGAGAGTCACACGCATAGAAGTTTCCTAGGATGATCTATTTGCTGATCAACGATTGAGAATCGTATATGATTTAATTAATCAATTTGATTGATTGAATTATCTCAATTGGGTTAAGTACAATTGAATAAGATTCAATTTGGTTTAAGTCTATTAGAAGGACAAGTCAATTTCAAATATTGATTTGAAATTAGACTTGATTTGAATTTAAATAGATTCAGGACTAGCCAAATTTGATTTGGGCTTGGACCATGATCTATGTGGGTTAAGTCAAATAAATTCAGATCAGAACCCAAACCTCTCGAATATGGATCTCATATGATGAGATGGCTAAAATCTCATCTCATGAGATAGAATTTAATGCATGACATTTATTTACCGAACATCGGATTTATCCCTCGTCTCTTTGGTTTTCTCCGAACGATGGAACTAAACCAAACGCCAACTCCTTGGTTTTCTCCGAACGTCGGAATTAAACCAAGCGCCGCGCCTTCGGCGTCTCTTCGCTTTTGCCAAACGACGGATTCTTAAATGTCAGAATTAAATGTCAAGGCTAAATCTAGACTATAAATAGAGGGCATTCCCTCACCAGAGAACACAGAACAAAAAATAGAACAACAATACACGATTTGTCGTGGATTGTAATTCTAAATTATCGTGGATTGTAATTCTAAAATGTTAGAATAGAAAATCCTGGTGATTCTGGTGTTAGCGGAAGCTTGGTGGATCTTGGAGGAAGATTCAAGTGAGAGGATTCAAGATCAGCAAAGCTATTTTTCCGCGAGCTAGCACTCCGGAAATCTGATCATTCGGGGCTTCGCGTGGACGATACTAGAGGCCGGACGATTGAACGGCTGCAGAGCAATAAGGATTTACCTACTGTTCTTAAGGTAAGTGATTTGATCCCTAGATCTTAAGGCAGGCTTCAAGATAATAGTGTGACTAGTCATCTTGAAGATCAAGATATGATCTTGATGTTTTTATATGCATATTTTAGATCAAACGACCCTAAATATATAGGCAAAGATATGATCTTGATGCATATTAGATAGATTAATATGTAATCTTTTAATTTCACAATGATAATAGTTATCAATTTTTAAAAATATGCATGCCTCGGAGACTATTTCTCCCTACAAATGGTATCAGAGCCATGGTTTCGTTAATGATCTAATTTATTGCATGTAAATTAATATTCTCATTAATTATGTAATTATGGCTAAAACTTATCACAAGGCCATATGGTCACAGGTGGATTGAAAATCCGAATTACCCATTCAATGAGGTATTCTGTGACATATTGCGTGCGATTGTTTTATCGTTGATGCTTTGTTTAAAGAAAATTTAAATTATGCTTTGGCATCAAAACACATACTCTCAAAAGATATTTTATATTTGATACATATTGATGTTGTATAAAACATAATATTTGCATGTTTAGTATAAAAATAGATATGATATATGATGGCATGATGTCTATGTTATAAAACATACAAATATTTATGAGAGTTTTATTTGAATGTCAAATATTAGTTCATAATTTTTTTAGATATGATCTAAATATAGGAATTATGAGTAGTAACATTATGCTTGATTGAAATATATGACATGTTAACATGAAATATATTTAATCATTTGGGTTAGCTAAATCGGGTCCATAAAGGGTTAGACTCTAAGGTTTAAATCAACTGGACTAAAAGAGTATTTGTTCAAATCTAATTAGATTAGGTTAAGAATGCTCTAAATCAAACAATAGTTGTAGTTGATCAAGTCCTTCTCTTTGATTAAACCAAATGGAAGTAGATTAGGCTCCGTGGTTGAGCATGAATCTATTAGATGGTCAAATCAGAATTGGTTAACCATATGATGTCAAGGTGGGATGGCAAGTTGCTCTAGGATCAACGATCGAATGGTTTTTAATTGGGAGCTACTCGTATTGATGCGTCTTTAACGAGTTAATGGCATATCCCTCCCATCGATCTCTCTCACCTGGTCATTGTGGTGAACCATTTATGATTCAGATCATTTACCTGATTCGGGTTGACCCATGCCTGTAAGGATATCAGTATGACTGATTTAGGTGCCACTTAACCTGACTTAATCTTGTTTCATTCTACCGATTTCATAGATTCAGTGGGAGAACTTGATTAGTCAATTTATCTTCATATTATTAAAATCCTCTAAAATTATTAGGTCCTTAAAATGAAATAGTTATATGATAACTAGATCATAGCCTCCCATTAAGGTGGGTGATAATGAGTCCGATGTCTTGATAATCATTGGAGGCACTCCATGCCTGGTGCTTGTCAACCATCGAATTATCATTCATTATATGATAAGTCAGCGTAACTATTAAATAAACAGTCAGGTGAGCCGAGCTTCACTCGGGCTTGGTTGTCTATTGATAGGTTACACTGATTATATCATTTAATGGTTGGACCTAACCAGAACTTTCAGTGGAGGCACTTCATGCCTGCTGAAGAGGTACATGGGGCAAAACTGAACACTAAGAATTGTTTGGAAAAACAATTGGTTTTGAACCTACTCTTAGATGCATATGGGTTAGCCAAGCTTCACTTGGGCCTGTATGTAGTTTATGTAGATCTTAGTGCCCGCTAAAGAATTAAGAATAATTCTTCGAATTGGGGTGTAGAGGCTGCCAATTTGAACAAAATAGTGGGAGAATCTTTAGACTAAAGTCCAAGTCTTTAGACTGAATCAATTTATATACTAATAAACTTTAGTTTTTCCTTATGCAGAACATGGCCACTAATTTATCATTAAGGTCCCTATTGGATAGTGACAAATTGAATGGTTCCAATTTCAATAGCTGGTTCAGAAAACTTAAGATCGTCCTTGAGCATGAGAGGATTCTATATATTCTGAATAATCCTGCACCAAAGATACCTGATGCAAACACCCAAAGTTCTGAGAGAGACACTTATCAGAAGTGGCTCAATGATAGAACTAGCATGTGTTGTATCATGTTAGCAGCAATGAACGATGAATTCGGTCGCCGGTTCGAGAATGCTCAGCCAGAAGAAATCATTCAAGCGTTGAATGAATCTTTCGGCACACCCGACGATGTTGAAAGGCACAAGACTAGTTGTGCTATTTTCAATGCTCGAATGAGAGATGGATCTCCTGTCACTGATCATGTATTGTACATGATCGAGAAGATAGAACTCCTAAGCAAGCTCGGCTTTCCCTTACATGAGCAGTTGGGAAAAGATGCGATCCTGAATTCCTTGCCTCCATCCTTCCGACCTTTCCTTACTCATTTTCGAATGACAAAGCCTGCAGTCAACTACCACGGTTTGTTGGGGTTGTTACAGAACTTTGAGAAGGATAACCAGCTCTCTAAGGGTTTGGTTAATGTGGTTGAAGGATCTAAGGTAGGGCGTAAACCCTTTGGGAAAGGGAAAGAAGAAAAAGAATAATAAAAGGGTGCAACATGCTAGGACATCTATAAGGGGTCAGATGCAGAAGAAGAAAGTTGATAAAAGTCAAGCTGAATGCTTTCACTGCAAGATGCAAGGGCACTGGAAGAGGAACTGTCCTCTTTACATTGCCACACTTGATCCAAACAGGCCAAAGAAGAAAAAGGAGCAAGATGTTGCTCAACAAGGTATTTATATGATAACACCTTGTAATTTTTCTATATATGATAATCAGACCTGGGTATTGGATACCGGGAGTCCTTTTAACATTTGCAATTCATTGCAGGGACTACAGGTCACCAGAAGATTTGAGGACAATGAAAGATTCCTAAATGTCGGCGATGGAAGATTAGTTCCAGTACTGGCATTAGGAGTTCTTGAAATAGTTTTCAATAGAAATGTCATTATACTAAATGATTGTCATTTTTGCCCAACGTTCTTATTGAACGTAATTTCTGTAGGCCTTCTGGCCAAAAATTATGAAATTTCAATAAAGGATGTTACTTTGAATATCATTATGAATGGAGTCACTGTAATGACTGGGCATTTATCTAATGGCATTTATATATTATCACAGCCTGTGAATGTAGTGTACCAATCAAGTAAGCGCCCTAGAACAACTGATGTCACAGATATTTATCTTTGGCACCATCGGCTGGGTCATATCAACAAGAACAGATTAAACAGGTTAACTCAGGAGGGCATCCTTCGAGTTGATGATTGTGAATCATTAACTACCTGTGAATCATGTCTTCTTGGTAAAATGACCAAGTCATCTTTTACTGGAAAAGGTGAAAGAGCCAAAGAGCTATTGGGTCTAGTACATACTGATGTATGTGGACCAATGAGCACTTGTGCCAAAGGTGGATACTACTACTTCATTACTTTTACAGACGACCTTTCTAGGTTCGGTTATGTCTATCTTATGCGACATAAATCTGAATCGTTTGAAATGTTCAAACTATATCATAAAGAAGTAGAAAAACAAACAGGAAAATGTATTAAGACCCTTCGATCAGATCGAGGAGGCGAATACCTTTCCAATGAATTTGTGACATATTTAAAGGAGAATGGGATTCTCTCCCAATGGACTCCTCCTGGAACACCGCAACATAACGGTGTGTCGGAAAGAAGGAATCGAACTCTGTTAGACATGGTTCGGTCCATGATGGGTTTTGCAAGCTTGCCAATATCATTTTGGGGATACGCATTAGAATCAGCTTGTCATATTCTTAATAAGGTTCCAAGTAAGTCTGTTTCTAAAACTCCACATGAGATGTGGTATGGACATAAACCGGTTATTACCTATCTGAGAGTCTGGGGGTGTCCGGCTTATGTGAAACGTGCAAAATCAGACAAACTTGAACCCAAATCTGACAAATATTTTTTCATCGGCTATCCGAAAGAAACAAAAGGATATTACTTCTACAATACTGAAGAACAAAAGTTGTTCATTAGTAATAGAGCAGTTTTTCTTGAAAAGGAGTTCCTTAGTGAAGGAACAAATAGCTCTAATGTTGAACTTGAGGAAGTTCATCAAGTAGAAGGAACAACACAAACCAGTGAACCCCTAGAATCTGAGTTGATTAGATCAAACTCAAAACCCATTTTAGATGCACCATTAAGGCGATCTGGTAGAGTACCACATCAACCGGACAGATACTTGGGTTTCTTGGTCCAGAACGATGATCCTGTTGAACTCGATGAGAACAACGAGGATCCGATCACCTATATGGATGCTATGCAAAGGACTGACTCTAATAAATGGCTTGATGCCATGAAATCCGAACTTGATTCCATGAAGGACAATAATGTATGGACATTAGTTGACCCACCCGAAGGGATAAAACCCATAGGGTGTAAATGGGTTTTCAAGAGGAAAAGAGGCGCAGACGGAAAGGTAGAGACCTATAAAGCACGTCTGGTTGCCAAGGGGTATCGTCAACGTTATGGTATTGACTATGACGAAACGTTTTCTCCTGTGGCAATGCTGAAATCCATTCGGATTATGCTAGCTATAGCAGCACACTTCGATTATGAGATTTGGCAGATGGATGTTAAAACCGCTTTTCTAAATGGTGATTTAGAAGAACAGGTGTATATGATACAGCCTGAAGGTTTTATATCTGAAGACGAGTCTAAAGTGTGCAGGCTACAGAAGTCTATTTATGGACTTAAGCAAGCATCAAGGAGTTGGAACATACGATTTGATAAAGTGATCAAATCTTATGGCTTTATTAAGAATAAAGAAGAACCTTGCATTTATAAATGGGCTAACGATTCTGTTATTGTATTTCTTGTATTATATGTGGATGATATTCTCTTAATCGGGAATGATATCCCTGCATTACAAGGAATAAAGACATGGTTATCATCACAATTCTCCATGAAAGATCTGGGAGAAGCATCATACATCCTAGGGATGAAGATCTATAGAGATAGATCTAAGAGGATGCTAGGTTTATCCCAATCTACGTACATTGACACAGTGCTAAAGAGGTTTAGCATGGAGAATTCCAAGAAAGGCTATCTTCCGATAGGCCATGGAATTCATCTTTCTAAGAAGGATTGTCCGACAACTCCTAATGAAAGAGAACGTATGAGTCGAATTCCATATGCTTCGGCAGTAGGATCGATTATGTACACCATGACATGTACAAGACCAGATGTGGCATACTCACTAGGAGTAGTGAGTAGATACCAATCTGATCCAGGAGAAAAACACTGGCAAGTTGTTAAGACAATCCTTAAGTATTTGAGAAATACTAAGGACCAGTGGTTAGTCTATGGAGAGTCTGATTTGAAACTTGTTGGATATACTGATTCCAGTTTTCAATCAGATCATGATGATAGCAAAAGTGTATCGGGTTTCGTGTTTATCCTAAATGGTGGAGCTGTTTGCTGGAAAAGTTCAAGCAACATACAGTGGCAGATTCGGTGTGCGAGGCAGAGTACATCGCTGCATCAGATGCTGCGAAAGAAGCTGTGTGGCTGCGAAAGTTCATCTCCGAGCTTGGAGTGACACCTTCCATAGATGAACCAGTCCTGTTATACAGTGACAGCACTGGTGCCATAGCTCAAGCAAAGGAACCACGAGCACATCAGCGCACCAAGCACATACTGCGCCGGTTTCATCTTATTCGAGAGATAGTAGACCGAGGTGACATAAATCTTCAGAAGATTGATGGAAAGGAAAACCTAGGTGACCCATTTACTAAAGCACTCAGCATCAAGGAGTTTGACAACTATAAGTTGAAGATGGGTATTAGATACTGTAATGAGTGGCTTTAGGCTAAGTGGGAGTTTGTTGGGAATTGTATCCTAAAGCCAATCATTTGATGATTGTGCTGATGTAAATTGTATATAAATTGATATATTAATAAAAGTTATTTGGCAGTTTATTCATTACAAGAACATCTTCTTAATACTCCTGAAAGTAATGAAGCCCTTAGGATCTTCCTCACGATAAAGGAGGATTTATCTTAGAAGGTCCTTAAAAGAGTTCGCGACCAAATGATATACTATGACAGGGCCATAGTACTATCAATTATAGGACGTTGTATATCATATTTGTTGGTTATCCTCTTAACCAAGGAGTGTAGAGACACTGGTATGACATACAGGTGAAAGTGTAGGAGTACATTTCACCGAACGTGACTCATTTCGGATACTCTGCTGTCAAGAGTTAATCCGAGAAGATATAGGTATAAGTATCCTTCAGACCTGAAGATCACAACCAGTGGCTTACAAGCAACTCATTGTACTTAGGTGCCGGACCACCTGGATTTCTAATCCAGCTACGAAAGGTTACTGGGTGCAGTCAAGTACTTGTGGTAGTCAGTTGTGGATCAAGATGGAATTTGACCTATCCCATTAAAAGGAGAAATGCTTGTGTTTCAATTTAGCAAGACCTTGGCCAAGGCACTTCATGTGAAAGTCACATGATCACTAAAGTTGAAATCACTTTATGGATTTGCTATTTAGAGTTGACAGGCTCTTAAGCCATCCTTAGCATTTATGGTCAAGAGGATGAATTATACGGTAACTGTTTCTTAGGGTTCTTGGAGTTTGCTCGGCAACTCTTCGACCTATCCGGACGTCGGGTTCCATTGCTAGATGGGCACATCGATTAGTATAGAAAGTTGTTTCTATGCTACCGGCTTAGGTTCGAACCTAGAGAGTCACACGCATAGAAGTTTCCTAGGATGATCTATTTGCTGATCAACGATTGAGAATCGTATATGATTTAATTAATCAATTTGATTGATTGAATTATCTCAATTGGGTTAAGTACAATTGAATAAGATTCAATTTGGTTTAAGTCTATTAGAAGGACAAGTCAATTTCAAATATTGATTTGAAATTAGACTTGATTTGAATTTAAATAGATTCAGGACTAGCCAAATTTGATTTGGGCTTGGACCATGATCTATGTGGGTTAAGTCAAATAAATTCAGATCAGAACCAAACCTCTCGAATATGGATCTCATATGATGAGATGGCTAAAATCTCATCTCATGAGATAGAATTTAATGCATGACATTTATTTACCAACGTCGGATTTATCCCTCGTCTCTTTGGTTTTCTCCGAACGACGGAACTAAACCAAACGCCGCGACTCCTTGGTTTTCTCCGAACGTCGAAATTAAACCAAGCGCCGCGCCTTCGCGTCTCTTTGCTTTTGCCAAACGATGGATTCTTAAATGTCAGAATTAAATGTCAAGGCTAAATCTAGACTATAAATAGAGGGCATTCCCTCACCAGAGAACATAGAAAAAAAATAGAACAACAATACACGATTTGTCGTGGATTGTAATTCTAAATTATCGTGGATTGTAATTCTAAAATGTTAGAATAGAAAATCCTGGTGATTCTGGTGTTAGCGGAAGCCTGGTGGATCTTGGAGGAAGATTCAAGTGAGAGGATTCAAGATCAGCAAAGCTATTTTTCGCGAGCTAGCACTCCCGGAAATCTGATCATTCGGGGCTTCGCGTGGACGATACTAGAGGCCGGACGATTGAACGGCTGCAGAGCAATAAGGATTTACCTATTGTTCTTAAGGTAAGTGATTTGATCCCTAGATCTTAAGGCAGGCTTCAAGATAATAGTGACTAGTCATCTTGAAGATCAAGATATGATCTTGATATTTTTATATGCATATTTTAGATCAAACGACCCTGAATATATAGGCAAAGATATGATCTTGATGCATATTAGATAGATTAATATGTAATCTTTTAATTTTTGCAATGATAATAGTTATCAATTTTTAAAAATATGCATGCCTCGGAGACTATTTCTCCCTACAGTATCACTTACCGGTAGAATTAGAACATAAGGAAATATGGGTCATAAAAATTGAACATGGATTTGGATGCAACCGGAGATCGAAAGAAATTATAGATGGATGAACTTGAGGAAATTAGAAACAAAGCATATGAGATTGCAAAAATTTATAAGGAAAGAACTAAAATCTTTCATGACAAAGCTATCTTTAGAAAATCTTTTACTCGTGGCCAAAAAGTTTTCTTATATAATTCAAGGCTTCATCTATTTTCAAAAAAATTAAGATCCAGATGGACTAGCCCATACATAGTGAAAGAAGTCTCCTCATATAGAGCAATAGAAATTAAAAATTCAAGTAATGGTGCTATTTTCAAAGTTAATAGACAATGCCTGAAACCATTCCAGCTAGAATTAACCATGAAGAAGCTGGGGAGGCTATGATTCTATATGAAGCAAGGTAAGCCATAATGTTTGGCTGAAGACGTTAAACTTAGCGCTTTTTGGGAGGCAACCTAAATTTTTATTTTTTAACCTTTATTTTAGTGATTCTTATTTCTAGGAATAAGAGACTGCTATGTACAGTCACTCCTGGCATTACACGAGGTATATCTCATAAAGGTAGTATCTCTTCTTATTTTATTCTTTCTTACTCCATTGAAGATAATGGGAATTAAATTGGAGGGTAAATTTTTTTTAAAAAAAATATTTTAAAAATACTTTGGTAATTTTAAAAATTTTAAAAACCTTTTATAAATTATGTGCCATGAAAGAAATTCTTGAGCAAAATCGACTAGAAAAAGGTTATAGAGCTAGAAAGTATTGGCTAATTATTGTAGCAAGCTAAGAAGTAGACTATCTGATTAGAATTTTAGTGACCTACTTAGGTTATTTAAAGACTATTAGCACTTTCATCGCATATACACACTGACGAGGTAAACTAAGCATTAGTTATAAGATCAATTGGAGATTCAATTATTACTGAAAATTGATAATTAATATACATCCCACTAACAGAAACTTGAATTTGAGAAAAGAGTTACCTGCCTAATAAAAAAAAGCAAGTCTAAATATTGGTTCCCATCGAGTAACCGGGCATCTTTGCCTAAGTAAGCATTGTTGTTCGTGTCAAAAAGTAGGCAATATGAAAATATCACAAAAATAATTAGGCAGTGTGAAAGTTATCTCAGCTCATGTGCTTAATTTGAGGGTGTATAGAAAATTGATCCAAGTAGGTAATAAGCAATGATACCATTATTTCTTACAAGCTAGTACCAAAATGCTAAGTTAGCCATAAGTACTATAGATTTATAGATGAACTTTAAGAAAGTTTTTGATAGTTTTGACTACAAAATTTATTTCAAAAACTCAATGTTTAGTTAGTAATACTGGCTATCTTCTTTCAACCTTAAGCCTAGATCTAATTTTGCAAAGAAGAATCTTAGTGACACATGATTTTATTTATATTACTAAGGTACTAACAATGATTAAGTTGGAAGATATGATAAATCTATTAATTATCCTAATTTAATCATAAAAATAAATTAATTATTTTAGATTTATTAAAAATTAATATTTTTATTGATGTTTTGTAAAAAGAAGCCCATATATGAAAAGAGTTCAATTTTTGAAATCCAACGACACAGACGACACTCAAATCGAAACTCTATTTGCTTAAGAAAGAAGAGATGATTTGCATGATTCTTGGCGTAAGCTAAGGCCTGTGATATAAAATGGACTGCTGAGAAGTAATTTTTTTGTGATACCTGACCTATTTTTAGCCTGATCGACTCCAACTTTGACTGAAAGGAAGCCCTACATGAACTCTATAAAAGGAGGACCTCAGGCAGTAGTTCGGAAGGAAAAGTTTTTGATAGTAATTCTTTTTTTTTTTTTTTGTTTGGATAATTGTATTTAGGCTTGGGAGAGAAGAATAATGGAGGGGATGCTGGCAGCAACGATGCGCAGCTAGATTCCTTCAATTAAAATGATGATAAAGCATGTAACCAGGTTCTATCTCTCTTTTTATACTTGATTTCTATGTAATAAAAACATATTCTTCTTTTATATATCTTCTGAGTTATTTTTTATCAAGGTTTTGATTTGGCATACACAGCTTGTACCCTCTATCGATTACCATGATCTCAGGATACGGTATATGCCTAAGAGAGGTAGATCGTAGTATGATAGATTAGACCCTTAATCTTGCAAAGAATGAGATAGTGTATACTCTAAGAGGATGTGTCGTGATCTTCAAATACGCTTCATGCCGATAAGAGATAAATTATTCTAACCCTGAATTTATAAAAATTATTGCTCGTGCAACATAAAGAAAAGAGATAAAACATGTTTGTACGATGGATTTGAATTCTTGGATTGCTTCTCCTACTGTCTTGATTTCATTAATTAATTAGTTGTTATCTTTTAATAACTACTACTTCTACAAATAAATATTTTTAAAATTTTTTCATGAAATAATTATTCTTGCTTTCTAAGGATACAATCTTGACTCACCACTAGCTATAGTAGTGAATATATTTTATTTTTGACTACCAATAACAATGATCAATGACTCACGATCATTAACTATTGGTACAAAGATTCAAACAAATTGATATTTGACTACAATTGTATCAATATATATATATGTCCATGCATTATTTTTTTAACATGAGCTCTTATGACATTATGATTTAATGATAATCAATTTATTATACTTCTACCCTCAATTGTACATTTTTGTTATCATTTAGCAAAAGAAAGATTAATTGTAATTATCATTGAATGACATACTTTATCAAAAGTATAGATCTATACATTTATATGGTTGATTTATAAAATTTTCTAATGATTTTCAAAAAGGAGATCAAATAGAATTATTTATAAATTATATATACTTAGAAAAAAGAAGGGAAAAGTATAGTAAAAATTGAGATATACCTTTGATGTATTGAATATTAGTATTTTTTTATTTGATATCAACGATGTATTATTTGAGAACATAAAGTTAAGGAGAATATATTTATACCAATATATATGTTCACTATGACTATGATACTTGGTAAATACATAATTGAGTAATTCTTTATATTCCCCATTTTATATTACAACCAATGGTTTGTCATTATCAAAAAAAGGAAGAGATTATTGAATTTGAATTTAAAGGTTTGATAAATATGTTTTTGATATATATAAAAAACATTGATTGAACGACTGATGCAATACTTGAATTTGTGATAATGAGATAGATACCATGATCAGAACGAACCAAAATATGAGCAAAATTACATCCGGCATATAGTCAATTTATAAAGAACTCAAGTGGAATATAAGAAATCCAAGTTTACGGAATATATGTCAAATCAACTACCATCTTATACAATAATAGCCAAAAGGAAAGCTATTAATTTGTAATTTTCTTTCTTTAAGGATACATTGTACAACTTAGGAGGAGAATAAATGCAAAAGGCTCAATATATTCTAAAAATAATTTACATTAGATTTTAGATCATAACTAAAGTAAAATTATTACAAAAATCTAAAACCAAGTGTATACAGTCGATTGGACCTCAAAATGGTTGACCAAAGACTATATCAGACAAAGCCCTTAAATTAGGGTTTCTATCTTGCCTGATGACCAAGCGCCATAGGCTAGGGCGATCAACCGGTCTAGGACCAACAATCAATCGATTCAAGGTCGACAGAAGACTGCAAGGTTTCTAATAACCTAACTATCATAATTTCAAATGACCTTTGGAGCTGTCTAAAAGTCCCAAGAGCCACATTTTTACTTGCTTATAACAGGAGGGATTCTTGGCTAGTTTGGATGTGAAGAAATGAGATGAAAATCATTGAAAAATCTTTATGAAAAGGGGTTTGTGAGCCTAAGGTATATATCTATTTCCCTCCCAAGTTTAGTAATACAATTAAAAATCTACTTTCATTGTTAGAGTGCTCTTAATATTTCTTTTGTAAAAAAGATTGTGGGTTTCTCCTTAGCTCATGTAAAAGAAAAGCGAGGATTCATTTTAAACCTGATAAAAGGATTATAAGGATTTATTCTAAATCTGACAAAAGAAGTGTGTAAGGGTTTGATTTGCACCTAATTAAAAGGATTTGATATAATGAAAATTTCTTGGAATCTTGCGTAGCAGATGCACAAAAGAGTTGCTAAACTATTGCAATTTTTTTTGCCTCATTTTTTTTTTGCTCTTTTTTTTTCTTATAATTACATCTTATTATTTTTATATTATTTATTTTTGATTTGTGTTTGAAATATTTGGTACTTATTGTTTATTTTTAAATTATTCACTTATTTTAAAATGCATTTTTTTTTGTAAGTTTAACTCAACTCAATTCAACTCATCTAAGCTTTTTTTCAACTACATAGGATTGGCTATATATATATTTTTTAAATTATTTTTAAATTATTTTAAAAATTTACTCCATGCTGAGGTTGTTTCGAAACAAATGAAATTTACTTTTTGAAAGATTGGTATTCTCAAATGAAAAAAATTTACTATACCATCCTTCGATGCATGCAAGTGTACATGCATTGATCATATAGATTAATTATTCATGCATATAAATGTATATGTAATGATTTACGCATGCCAACATATGCAGATGATTTATCCGTGAGGTCGATACTATTCGGTGCAGCAAGATTTTTCCTTCTCAAATAGGCCTAAGGCATTCCGTTGGCCCGAGCCCCACCGGTTACTTGACCATCTGTCATGATTCACTTGGACCAAAGGGTATAAAAGTGACAAGCTGATATCTTTTCGAAACTTGTTGGCTTATGAAAATGACGGCACGGCAAAGTTCATCCAAACGCACCTTTTACATCATTTGGCCCTTGGCTCATGCTTTAGAATATTAACCGGAAATTTCTTTATTAGGCGGAGTTTTATGTTTTAAGAAGTCAATCTTGCCAAGGTTGGTGTTGCTTCAGCAAAGTAAAATTGTGATACCATCAGAAATTAATTTAAATATCCCACATTTCTTAAACGATTGATATTGCAACTCTGCTATCCATTTCTTTTAACATATGTAATTGTGCACAATTTTTTTTATCACTACTTAAAATGAGAAATCAGAAGTACAAAAGACTTCATTCTTCATCTATATAGACAACCTCTGTACGTTGGCGTCCAGTAATCTGGTCCAGTATTATCCCTGTAGGCTTGAGGAGTGCAAGAAATAGGAACTAGGCAAAGCCCTCTACTCCTCAGATCAAGCTTTGGCTCAGAGTTGTCCTTCCTCTCCAACTCTCCCCATGTATTGTGATCCTGAAGCCAATATATTATCGATCCTTACTATATGTACTAATCTTAAGAGTCTCAACAGTACAAATTAAATCTTTCAGTACCTTGTTACCTCCTGATTTCATGTATGGGTCACTGAGCAACTGCAAGAGCATCATAGAGTTTAGTAAACTAGGTCAATACCTTGAAATAGCATCAGCAGTGGTGTTCATAGCAGAAAAGCTACTAAGCCCCTTCACGTATACTTATAACTAAGGAGCTAGAATGCTAATCAGTACAATGTTTTGTTTTGTCCTAATCTCCATTGCTGGAGAAGTATGACGTCCAGTGTGCGTGCTTTTTATCAGCAGTTGAAGTGGGAATGGACTCAGACTCGCACTTATTTTGCCACCCTTCTCTTGATACCTTTAGTGTTAATTATAACCACTTACATATCGTTCTCGGAAGTGCTTGCATGAAAGTAATAAGGCAGGGCTATGTGGTGAGAAGCAAAACTATAGTTGCCACAATAACAAATAAAAGCAAGCTTCATTGTGCAGTTCAATCGTTACCAAATCGATTACGTTACCTGTACTTGCTCTTGTAAAAATCTGATATAATTTATTGCCTCATATAGTACCGATGCGGTATCCGTCTGACGTTGAACAAAAGATAAATTTAGAACGTGTTATTTAGCTGAGAGTCAACACATTTTAATAAATTTGTAAATAATTACCTTTCCAAAAGGTGACACAATTTGTTGGAGTGCAGTGATTTTATCTCCCAGCTTCACTTTCGGCGCCTGCAACTGTATGCAGAAAATTACTTCTTTTTACCTCTTGTATTTATTAGGTTTAAATGATAAGCAATATATTTATTATGTTGAAATAATGCTGGGAGTTCGACCGTCCCCGACGTCACTGAGCATAAATCTCTTTCTAATGCAAGTACAAAGGAGCTAGAGAGTGCCAACTGCCAACCAACTAACCAAGAGCTTGTTTGATGGCATATAGGTTGGCCCTGTGAAAGCCTGCTTCATCTTTGGCTAACCCAGGCCGAAGACACTTCGGTTCATCTCTCTTTTAACTTGGGTCAATCGAGAACAATTCATCTCCATTTCAGGCCAGCCAAACATGGGCTCGATCCTTTTGCCTAAACCGAGTTAAGATGCCCAGTTACGGACAGCTAAGCCGGCCCTAAGGAAAGGCAGGCTAGCTGCTTTCGTCTCCATTTGAGTTGTCTTCCACTTTAATTAGGCAAACGTAGAAAGTTGGAAAGGAAATGAAGACATGAGCACCAACATTTTTTATTTCCTACTGGACCCGGTTTCGGCTTACCTTGAGAGATGATGTAGTGGAGCTTTCATGTTTAGACTTCTTGAAGAGAGTTTCTGAGCTACCATCTGATCTTTTCTTTTTCCCCTCACTTGTTATCCCACTGCTCCTCCCGTTTACTCTCGTCTACACGTAACAAATGGATCATCTTTTATTTTTAACAAACATATAATAGTAGTAGTAGGAGGAGGCAGAGGAGGAGTAATGCTGCTGGTGGTGGTAATAATAATAATAAAACAAGAGAACTGTTTGAGATGCTGGAAAATACATTACAATTATCAACCAGCATACAGATAATAATTTTAGTAATGAAATAATAATAGAACTTACCGATGAAGTATCTGAGCCTTGCTTCTTGCTAGAAGAAACTGAGGCTTTCATGTAAGACTTAGGGGCTCGTAAGTCCACTGCTGGCTTGTTCAAAGGGCCGGTAAAAGCGATGAGGTCTGATAAATTCCTCGTGTTAGACCATGGTGCGTATGTCATCTCGCTGCAGAATTTTTGTCTGATCCCTGTAATCGAATTGTTGAGATCAGTTCGGCATCCGATATTGTCAGTATTAACAGACCTAAGAAATGAAGGCATGGAAGCTCTCATGTCCTCGTGATGTTGGATCTCTCCTTTCGTATCATGGTCATGATATGGAGCGCAAATTTTGTTTGTCTCCCCAACCGTTGTGCTTCCGGGACATGATGGCGAATCAGGAATCTCGTGTTGGATACGAGGAATATTTGACGCAGAGTACTGAGCCATCAAGGGATTAATAGAAACATTGCCTGTCGACGGTGGCATCTGGTGATGGAGCTGCGGATTCGGAGGAGCTATAGACCAGTTGCTAACCAAGTCCGACAAGTTGGTCAGTCTTTCAGGCTCGATGTTGCTTCCATGATAGCTGCTCAGATGTTTATCCAAGCTGTTGAGTGAGGATGATTGTGTGAACTCCCAACTGCTGTCCATTTTCTTGAGGTAATCGCAGGCTGGGTCGAACATCGATATGTCTGTCGTTAGGCTCTTGGAGGTCAGCACCTCGAGGAAGTTCTCTCCGTAATCATGGTTATCGTGCGAGTCTCCACCACTTCCAACGTTTCTGAGAGACCATGTCCAAAGCTTAACCGTAAGATACTTCATGGTGAATAACGTTCTCTCTCATGAATAATGAACATATATATGTACCAACAATAAGAAACGACTCCTGAGTTTTATAATTGTCTAAATTTTTATATATCCAGATTTAACTATCAGTCACGAAAGCTTGATTTACTAATTACCATTACATAAACTAAAAAAGCAGAACTATGGATGCAATGTTAAAAGAAATAAAAGATATCACTTCTTAAGAATGTGAGGGATGAAGTGTTTTTCCCCCCAAAAAAAAAAGCCAGGTACCATTTGAGATAGCTCTGTACTGCTAGACCCTGGGTTGCCTCTCCACTATATATTTTAGTTTCTATTTTCCGGAGACCACTCTAGTAGATCTCCATATGTTTGCACCAACAAAATTTTTATCTATATTCTTCTCTCCAAATTCTGTATTACTAGATAAATAGTTAGAGTCCTTCTCCACCAAGTTCAATCAAAACAAGGCTAGCTATGAACAGTACTCACAACAAAACTTGGCTCCACAGGTGGTTCTCGACAGGTTCGGCAGATGATGAGTCCACGGTGAGGCCAGAGTGGTTGGAAGCGTTGAAGTAAGACGAAGTGGTGTTGGAGATGGAGAGGTCCTCGTCGCACGGAGAGTTGGAATGGGGGTTCTGAGGCTCCCATCGGCCCGTGGTGATCCAAGAGGAGAGAGGGTTCGCATGCACCTCCCACCAGTTGTTGGGTGCCGTGGAGGAGCTGGCCACCGAGGCCTCAGACCCTTCTTGAGCTGCCATGGAGTGCGAGAAAGCACGGATAGAGAAGCCTTCTCTGGCTTATGGAGAGGGTGAGGAGGGTTTTTAAGGATGACATATCCGTTGGCGTGACATCAGCATGCGGTCGTTTAAAATTTTAAAAGAGGAAAGAGAAGAGGAGGGGAGGATGGGGGGCAGCAAAATATGCAGAGCCTTGTGTTCTTTCCACTGAGGTCGTGGGCAATTATTCTAGGGAGGCCATGAGTCCTTGAAGGACCCTAGGCTTTGGGCTTGTGGTTGGAGTTGGTGGGTCTCTCTCTCTCTTTCTTAACATTATTGCAACTGATCATTTTCTTTTATAAAACACTACATTATTTGAGATGAACGGAGATAATGGCAAAGAGACGATATCCTTTCTATTATCGAAGTAGAAGGAGCTAAGTATCCGTTACGTTCATAATATGCTTGAAGTTTGGTACTATTTGTGTAGACTTTTGGACTTGTATCTGGTTTGATAACTTTTATTGAACATTATTATCATCACCATTATCACTATTGTCTCCTTGGTCCCTTGTACTAAAAGAAATGACTTCCAGCCAATAGGTGCCTGCACCGGAGTGGTCCCGTATCGATCCGTCTATACCCTGGGGTGCTGGCCTTTTACTGTTGACAGTGAAAGGTTCCATTCTTTCACTGAAACCGAAGATGATCTCTGAATGTCTCTTACAAACACTGTAGCAGTCCACGCGTGCTCATGTGTCCTTATTTATGGTTATCTCGAACTTATTTTATACATCAGTGTTGAAAATTGTTAGGTATCTTATACACCTAGAAACTCTGTGCGAATATATATTCTCATGAAATAAATGTGATTTTTCTTTTGGTTCATTCCATGATTCTTGCTTCGTACGTGCATCTAGTGTCAAAGGTGATCTGACTTGGTCAAGAATTACATATCACAATCAGAGCATGTTTCTTGACATGTCAAACTATTAGAATCCTTGATTAACGAGTCTTGGTAGTGTTGCCCAGGGAAAGTATATAAGAAAATAGATGTTTATAAGATCGTCACTTTAACTTCTACCCCATCGATCCTAAGTAGTGTCAGTAAAACCAAGGCAAACCCAGTAAAGTACAAGCTTGGAGTTGGTGGTGTTGGTGGAATAGATACTTCAAGGATGCAATTGATTGCTTCCATTGTGCCTTTTCCCCGCATATTCCAGGAACAGTCATCAATAAGGTAGTGTGGATACAGATGTATGAAGTGGTAGAGGGGGAAGATCCATCCAATGTCTACAAAACGCTGTGGGCCGATACCGACTTGATAGCTGTAAAGGGTTGAGAATTTTCAATTTTGTGATGGAACGTACCTGTTTGAAGTTGAAAACCAGTTGAGTTTAAGCTAATGGAAGTAGAGTACCAGACATTTTAGAGCTAGCTACCAGTCAAATTGCAATAAAAGGATATCTAATTACATTGGAGATCGGTTAACACGGATGAACCAAGACTAGGGATCCATAACCATCCCTACAGAAGAATCACAGGGCTACAATCCTGAAGCTTTCAGTAGAGTGAGCTCGGTTGATGTAGACTGAATAGAAAGACAATAACAGTCCAACTTAATTTAGTTCAAATCCCTGATAACAACAACGAATGGCATTGAAATCAACAAGATGGACAGATTAATTCAACAACTGCTGCCAAAATAAGACAAGCGCACGTACGTACGAGGGGAGTTGGTGGTGGTTTTGTGGCCATGGTTTTGCTTTGAAGTGTTCAGTAAACATTGAAAACCATGAATGGAGCAAAGCCTAGTGCACGAAGGTAATCAACTATCTCGTCCCTTATGTTCCATGCCATTGAGATAGCTATCAAAAGCAGGATCTTAGTGTCACATAAGCTTAATCAGTGTCCTGATGTAGAGGGACATGCGCAAGAATTAGTCATTCTTCTTCCTAGCTAGTCTATGGATAAATATGTCTTCACAAAGATCAAATTACCTTGCTTTATCAGTCTTTAATCCACATAGTCGTTGGTTTAAGGTGATCGATCGACATAACTATGGTACCTACATCTCATATTAATTATAATGAGAAACCATGATCTGTGCACCTTTGCTTTCGCGTACTGAACTTTCGCTTCAATTATGTTCTCTTTATTCTAATGCTTCTTTCTAAAAGCCAGGCTTTCTTAAACGATGGCCTAGTTGGTGGGGGTGTGATTGGGTGGTGGCTCCCCACCTTAATCTCAGGCTGTGACATCTACCTCCACTAGAAACCCCTATGGAACATTTGCGAGGCTTTTTTCCTCTCCTCAAGTACCTTTCGCGCCCATCACTGGCCACCGTCGGACATAGTTGTTCTTCACATCCGATCCACATATCCATCAGTGTTTGTATTGAATTTGAAAATAAGAAGTTAAGCTCTAATTATTCTGTTATCTTAAAGAAGCCCAGGAATGAAAATGAGATTGGCCACCTTTAATTAGGTCCAGGAAAGACACTCCATAAACAGAAGGGATATGTTGTGCCCCGCCCCCCACCCCCTCTCGCTTTTTTAGTTAACTTTTTAGGGAAAATCTGGGATTAATACAGCTGATATCATAGTCAGATTAATGTAGGCGATATTACAGAGGGCTCATGATGTTTTTAACTGAAATCAGCTGGAGTTGGATTGGATTTGGATTCGAATTAGAACCTTAGCGCTCAACAAAACTGTTAAAACTAGCTTAAAATATGAAAGAAATATGTAAAACTTCATACTAACATGTATACGTTTATTTTTACATTGATCACATATTGAATAGGACTTGAATATTTATATATAAAGTCAAAAAAATCAAATAACTACTTCTTAGCTAACTTATATATATATATATAGGTTTGCATTGCCATTGCCATTCCAACTTGGAATTAACGCGGCTGTCCGAGACCAATTGAATATTTATATATAAGACATGCCACGATTCTACATCGCCTCACCAAAAAATCAAATTCGATGCGTCTAACAAATAACAATCATTCGACTGTGCAATTATTCTACGGCTGATAAGTTGGCACGTGACAGGTGGCAATACCATCTCTATCTCATTCCTTACTTCATTCATCAAGCCATGGCTTTAACAAAAGAAGGAAGCACGAACCCCCACACTCTCTCCTTTTATCAAAGCTAATAAAACCAAATGGCTAATGAGGCCATTATCTCTCTTAGTGGTAGACGTTGTCGTTTAGTTACGGGTACGCTCTTGGAGGGTCGATCATAGGTGGACAAGTGTCTAAATGGAGGATTGAGGCCCATCTTTGGAAAAAGATAAGACAAAAGAGGTTTCGTGCAATGAGCACGCGAACCTTTGCAAAAATTAAAAAGCAAAGCATTGATGGGAGGGGTTTGTTTACTTAATCACCGGCAAGCTAAGGAGTGCTTTATTTAATCCATGTTGACCCTCTTTTTATCAATCACCTATGGAGCCACGGAGGCTGGATAGGCTAAGGCAAAGGAATTCCTGCCTTACAATGGTCTCTTTTTATGCCTCTCATTCTCTCTCTCCATCTTTTTAAAGACAAGGCCAAGTTGAGATGTAAGGTCTGCCTACTTTCCACTAAGGTTGGTGGGCGTGGACTCTGATGGGTGACAGAAATGGTTTCATATGGCACCGGTTCTAGACTTTGGAAAGGGGGCATGTGTCCGCGGTATGGTGGACGACATGAGGAGGGGGGTGGGTTAAAGAGTCCTAAGGTTTACCATGGTGAGATGATGAGGGAGGGGTATGGTGTATTGGAAGACCGTGACTATGTCAACGCGTTGGGGTCGTTTGGTTGAGAGAGGGTCCTGATGCTCCTATAGAGCACTGAGGTGGATGGAAGGGTGGAAAAGCAAAAGGTTGGTCATCTTCTATGGCAGGCATATCATATTGTCACGGTTAGTACTTGATATTGTTATTGACTCTTTCAACACTTTTTTCTTGGAGCTACATGCATTGAGCTATGAAAATTCATTGAGACGCAACTCAGGTTCGATGTTAATTTTGGGTTCAGATTGGATTCATGTTTACTTGAAAAGCATTTGGATTATGCCATAGAAGTTTACTCAAAAGATTTATCAGGAAAGATAATATATAAGTTTTTTGGTCTTATATAAAAATCTATTTTTATTTTCTGTACATATCTGATACGAAACTAAACACATGCCAACATAGGATCTCACACACTCTTGTTTAACTTTTGATATTTTTGACAGACTTAGGGTCCAAATCCAATTACAAATATACAGAACTTATCTATCGTGTTCCCTAGTTTATATAATCTATGGCTAGATTTACTCTGATACCAAAACTATCATGACCTAAGCCCAATGTAAGAGCTAGTTTGTGATATATCTGCCCATATATCCTTCGGAGTGTACCCCAAAAAGTATATAGTACCTATTGGAATATTTAATTTCAAATTAATAGCATTAGTAATAATATCTTATTTATTAAAATATAACATTTTTTATCTTAATTAATAAAAGTTCAAGTACACTTTTGTTTAATTTTTAATAGTATCAAGTTCCATCATGACTAGAGGAAAGACTAGCCTCTTCTCTTTTCCTTCTTTTTGGTAGACAAAGATGCTCAAGATCTTACAAATCCTATTACCCTAGCATCAGCTTCCATAATGGAGCATAAATTAGAGAAAAATTACTCTACTAGAAAATGTTCTTAAAAAGGAAAAGTAGCCTAGTTTGCTAAATAATCTGTTGATTGGTTGACCTCTCAAAATATATGTTAATATTAAAAACAAGATAGATAAGCAATTCTAGCTTGAATATCCCTCTCTTTTGGGGTGCAAGCTTTCCAAACTTTTATTAATCTATATCACCACTATGGTTGAATCATCTTTCAGAATAATATCCTCCATATAATTCCCTAATCTATTTGACTAAAGGTATAACCCATAAATTGGAGGTTGCCCTTTGTTTGTGCTCAGCTCATAATGGTGTTTGGGCTAGAAGTGGTGGCATTTTTAGCTAAACTATAGAGTGGGCTAAATTTTTTTTTGACTAGAACCCTAAGTTTGGATGCTAGCTAATCTTCTTGAGGTTAGATATGGCCAAGGTTCTTTGGAGCTTAACCCCTGCCTTTGATCAATTTCTTTTAAGATATGCACCTACATCTTTGTTTCTTGGTGGTAGGTGTGGTGAAGTTGTTATTTACTTTACCTTGATTAATAATAGTAAAAATTAGCTAGCTCTTCAATAATTTCTTCACTACTCATTTCCTCTGTAACGCTGGAGGAAGATTAAGGGTGGGTCAATCTATCAAAGACCAAGACCCATCAAATCTTCTGAATAGTTCCAAGGTCAACATTGTAGCATACCTTGGTATAAGGGGTAGTGATTTAGTTACATTTCTCTTGTGGGGCTTCAAATCTTCTCTTGCTGGATTGGTGAGCAGCTAACAAGGGTGAAAACTGAAGATGGTCTTGGAGTGGTAACTTTGGTCATGGAGGTTATCTTTGCACCATCATAGATGGAAGAAAGACTAGCTTTTCCTTATCTAAACAGTAATATAAGCTAACATCATTGACTTTTGACCTCATCATTAAAAGTGATGAATGAGGTGCAATAGTATCAGTAGTTGTAGCTGGAGCTACAAAAATGATAGAGACCATTGAAGTGAAATCGATGGTTGAAGGAATTGTTCCCATTCCATGGGGCATTGACACTATTGCAACAATAGGAGAAAGACTCTTAGTCTCTTTAGGAGATAGGGTGCAGCTTGAGGGAAGGGGCTGTGGAAGCCCTAGGTGTAGTAGCAGTAGGAGTAGGAAAGGTCAACTTCTCCTTGATTGCCTTGGAGAGTTGGTGACCACCATGTTAGGTCTACATTCATGGCAAGGCTGGCAAGGCACTAAGGTTGGAGAAGCAACGACTGGGGCCACTAGAGCTACTAAAACAGTAGTAATCATCAGTGTTATGGCACTAAATTGAATGTTAACACCAAGGACAATAGCTATAGTGATGGACTGAGAAAGACTCAATCCTTTTGTAGTGTTGGCAATGACAACAAAGGCTTGGGATGCCATTGTATGTTCTGCATAAAAATGTATTTTTAGTTAGAAGTCATATTTGTGACCTTATAGACTAACTATGCAATCTGAAAGATGGAGAAGTGAAATATGATCCCCGATTTGTTAGATCTTATCGAACTTCATATTGTCCTCTACTGTAGCAAGACTATCTCGGTGTGGATGATATGGAGTGTAATAGTATGCTTATTTAAGTTTTTGCACCTTCTTAATAGCGACTTCATTTTAAGTGATGTGGGGTTTGGATTTTTAGTGGATGCAAGCCTCTGCTGTTAATTATCTACACCTTAAGTGATAGAAAACTTTTGATTAAGAGATCGCAATCCTTGTTATCCTTATAGTGCATATGCATTCATAGAACTTTATTATTATTATTTATTTTTATTTTTAGGTTCTAAAGTATGAAGTGTCACTATTATGATTAAATGTCATATATTTGTCATCCTTCATATCCTCCTTTTTACCTCCATGTTTGTCCCCCTTTTTTGAGTTTTAGCCTTGGTTAGATAAAAAGCAATGTTCTAAGTTTGCAATGAATCAAGGCTTCAGAATTTTAATGGAGCAAAGCTTCGATTTTAAATAAAGTAGGGCTCCAAGATTTTAATGGAGCAGGGTTCTAGGGTTTTCAATGGAGAAAGGCTTCAACTTTTAATAGAAGAAGGCTCTAAAATTTTGATAGAATAAGGCTCTGATTTTTAATGGAGTAAGGCTTTGACCTTCAATCGAGAAAAAACTTTGGTTTTCAATAAAGAAGGGCTCTAAAATTGATGGAGCAAGGCTATAGTGTTTGGGTGGTGTGAGACTATATTTTTTATTGAACCAGGCTTCTATTTTGAAGGACTAATGCTCCAATCTTGATAAAGCAAGACTCCTCTTTGAGTCGAACAGTGATCAAATTAGAAGTAGAGCTCCTTTATGGCTTAGTCATCTTAAATTAGGAGTGAGGTTTCTTTTTAATTTGAGCAAGGTTCAAATTAAGAGAAGAGCTCCTCTTTGGTTCAAGCAAAGTTTGAATTAGGAGTACTATGGCTCCTTTTTAGTTTGAACAATGCTCAAATAAGGGGCATGGCTTAAATTAAGAATAGGGCTCCTTTTTAGTTTTAGTAAGGCTTGATTTAGGAGCAGGGCTTCTCTTTGGCTTATGTCAGGCTTATTTAGGAGCATAGCTCTTTTTTTACTTAATTTAAGCTCAATCTAGGAGTAGGACTACTTTTTGAGTCGAACAAAGCTTAAATTAGAAGTAAAGCTCCTCCTTGGTTTGAGCTGGGCTCTCCTTGAGTCGAGTAGAGCTTGAATTAAGAGCAACAACCTGGGAGTAGGGCTCCTCTTTGAATTAATTGAGAGTAGGACTCTTCTTTTGTTTTAATTTGGGAGCTTCTCTTGAGCTAGCTTGGGCTCTATCTAAGAGTAAGGGCTCTTTTGGCTTAATTTATGAGTAGGGCTCTCCTTTGAGCTGACTTGAGTAGGTTTGAAAGCAGACCCTTCCTTTGACTTAATTTAAGAATAGGGCTTCCCTTTAAGCTAGATCTAGGAGTTCCTCTTTCCACTTGATTTAGAAACAGGGTTCTACTTTGAGGGGGCTCAGATTTGATTTCGGAGTAGGACTCCCCTTTAGCTTAATTTGAAAGTAGCACTCTCCTTTGAGTTATCTTGATTAGGAGTAGGACTCTTTTTTGAGTTTGATTTTATGAGTAGGACTCTTCTTTGAGGTGGACTTCCATTTGAGATTGACATAAGAGTAAGACTCTTCTTTGAAGCCTAAACTGAGAGTAAAACTTTTTTTGAGGCTAATTTAAGAGTAGGACTCTTCTTTGAGGCTTTATCTGGAAGTAGGACTTTTCTTTGAGGCTGCTAAGGAGTAGGACCCTCCTTTAAAGCTAATCTATGAGTAATACTATCCTTTTAAACTGGTTCAGAAGTAAGACTCTCCTTTGATACTTAACCTAAAAGTAGGACTTCCTTTGAGTTTGACTAGAGAGTAAAACTTTTCTTGAGGCTTGGCCTGATAGTAAGACTCTCTTTTAATACTTAACCTGAGAGTAGGATACCTTTTTGAAGCTAACTTGAGAGTAAGACCCGCCTTTAAGGCTTGATCTGAGGCTAGAACTCTCTTTGATGCTTGATATGAAAGTAAGACTTTCTTTGAATTTGACCTAAGAGTAAGATTTCCTTTAAGACTTGACTTGAGAGTAGGATTCCCCCTTTGATGCTTACCTATGACTAAGACGTCGTTTTGAAATTAACGTGGGAGTAAGACCTTCCTTTGAGGCTTGACTTGGGGTTAGAACTTTCCTTTAAGGATTGACCTAGGAGTAAAACTTCTTTTTAGACTTGATCTGAGAGTGGAACTCTCTTTTAAGGTTATTCTATGAGAAGGACTCTTCTTTGAGGCTAACTTGAGACCAAGACTCCCTTCTGAGATCAACCTGAGCGAAAGACTCACCTTTAAGATTTGAAACTGAAACTAGGATTGATTCAGGAATAAAACTTGATTCACTTTTGAGATATTCTTCTTCTTGGTCTTGGGCTTAGGCTGTTGTGGAGCTTCTTGATGCTTTGATGCAACACTTTATTTGATTGAAATAATGTATTATTTGGGCTACATCAATGCTTAACTCAATATTAAGCTTGCCATGGGTTAGCATGAACTTGTGATTGTTTGGATCAAAAAGAGAACTCATTTTGGTGTAGGGAAATTAAGTGTAAAGAGTCTTTGGGCTTAGGTTTTTAGGCATGGTTATTAGGAAGGTTGATATTATCATGCAAGGACAATTAGGATGTGAGGGTAACATTAATTCGATGGAGGTTCAAAATTAAGGAACATGGGATATAGGATTTAGAATGCAAAGAAAACATGCTTACCAAATGCTTCAAGGTTCGGGGTTGGACAAAGACGGTGTTTTTAATATGAATGGTGGAATGTCAAGTTTAGTGTTTTTTAATTTGAAAGTGAGGCTAATGGTTTTGGTTATGAGATTTAGCAATGATCCATATTTCAAGGCAATGGGAAAGTGGAGAAAAGTGTTTCTTGGAGCTATGATGTAGAGTTTCAAGATAGGGTAAAGGATTGTTTGTGTTTGGAGCACAGGATTAGAATTATTGGAGATGGAGACTTTGGCTTCTTAGAGATTTCAAATAAAGGGTTTGGAAAGATTTCAACGAAGTGGGCATGATTCCCTTTTTTTTTTTTTTTTTTTTTTCAATTATTGGAATGTTCTATAGCTTAATCTCCCCTGAAAGGCTTTATAGGCCCCTAAGCTAGGTCTAAAATCTTAATCTGAGCCCTTCCAGCTGTCCTAATGCTAGGGAGGGGCTGAATTCATGTAAGAAATTAAAGGAACTTTTAGTAGCTAGTTATGATATGGTTTGAATATATTATTATTGTTGTTGTTGTTATTATTATTATTGTTATTGTTATTATTATTATTGTAACACTTTGTGTTGGTTTTCTGAGCGATGAAGGCCCTTCCTATCTTTCTCTTTCCGTATTGGAGCTCTCTTAATTAGGGTTGGACTCTTTATTGAGTAGTAGGGTTGGGGCACGTATTTCGCAAGCATATGACCGTGGGAGATTGCTGATCTCAACCTAGTGCGGTTCGTGAGTGGAGTGATTGTGGGAGATCGCTGGATCTTTTTAGCCTTGGGGATCCGGATGAGGTGCAGTACTCCTGAGCATTTCATGAGGGGTGGTGGTGGTCTACAAGCAATTAGCGTTATCTGGATAAGACGCAGCCATGGAGGTGTTGCATGGATGATTCGATCGGAGAAGATGCAGTGATCTAGAGGAGATGCTAGATAGCTGCAAGCTCATGAGGCGTACGTGGACCTCCTGAGGCGTGGGGCGTACGTGGTATCTATCTCAAGGCAAGGCGACGAGTGTGATAGATGGAGCGGGCGTTCTATGGATGATCTGGCGAAAAGATGCCTCCTAAGGCGCGGGGCGTGGGATGAGCATGATAGAAAGAGTGCATTAATTGCCTGGGTCTGGGTGGGTGTATTTCAAATTGTGGGAATTAGATATATATATATATATAGAGAGAGAGAGAGAGAAGGTGACCGAAGGATTTTAATTAGCAGTCCAGATTGCTACAGTATTCTCTCTCTCCTTCTTTTTCTGAGATTTTTCTTGGACACGACATGCAGATAAGGAAGGATTTAGAATGGAGGGAACATGAATCTTGGTGAGAGGGCGTGGAAGATGACGAAGGATTTAGTGAAAACGGGGGTGGAATATTAAGTAAAGGGATTTTGAATACAGGGATATCAGAGTTAGATTTAACATTGGAGTGAGGACGTGGAATGAATATAAGGAAAGTTTTTTTTTTTTTTTTTTTGTGTGTGTGAAAACAGGAGGTTCTTTGTGAAAAGGGGGGCATTATTTAAAAGAATATCATGAACTTGTGATCGACGACTTCCCTTTCCTATATATTGAAGTCCTGTTTTCCAAGCGTAATGCCAATTTGAACGAGGGGATTTATTTCCATTTGAACTCATGATTTCCATTTGAAATCATCATCTCCCTTCCATTCCATTTGAACTAGGAGTTAATGTTTTCATTTAAACACGTCAATCTCCCTTCCCTTTAATTTTGAGCTTGTGATCTTTCCAAGCATAGCGCTTACTTGCTCTTTCTATAATTTGAGACTTCACGTTATCTAAAATCTTTTAAGTTGTTGACAGGCTGAGAGGTGGCATATTGGACTCTAAGAAGATAAGAAAGCGCACAATATATCTTGGTTGTTGGCTTCCTATAATTATTGAAGGCACCATTTTTACATTTAGCTAACTTTTGATTCTTAGATTTTGAATTGACGCATGTCTTTACACCGCTGATGTAGCATAATTTAAAGCATTGCAATGCCATCATATGGCATGGCATGGCATGATCTCTATCTCTTGGCATTGGTAGAATTTTAGAAAGATTTAGATAAGAAAGGTGTGGAAATGTTAGCCTAAGTTTTCTTATACCTTACCTAGACTTGCAATTAAAATCATATTTGAATTTTGAATCTTGATTTTGAATTTTGATAAAGTGGTCCCCTGCCATTACAATGCTGACGTGATTTCCTCGCTTGGCATTCATAGAATTTTGGAGGGATTTAGATAAGGAAGGTTTTTTCTTATCTGAATTCCCTTTATAAGCTGCTGAGGTGTCATTCAAGGTGCATGCCATTTGGAATTTGAATGGCTGATTTCAGTTCTGATTTCTTTTTTTTTTTTTTTTTTGGAAATTTTAGCCATTTGAATTTTGAATCAAGGAATTAAGGCACTATGGAGTTAAAATAATTAATAATTATTGGGAGTGTGATCTAAACCCAAATCCTTTTGGGCTAAAAGACTTAATATGGTACTTTAAACCAACTCAACTATCTAAATTTGATGGCATGATTATCTTTTTATTTTCTTTTGATCACATGTCATAACCTAAATTGTATATGTGGTTCAAGCCTATCTAAATTGAATTTGATTTATTTAGCAATTGAGTCTGCCTTAAGAGGATTGAGCTAGATACCTAAACCATATTGAAAGAGTATTTCAAGTTGAGCTATGTGACCGAGCCAAAATGTGTTACTTGGCTCAATCATTAGTAATCAGACTTGTTGACTAGGTCTAAACCTTAAATTTAACCCAATTATTAGTAATCAAGTCTACTCATCAAACCCAAGACTTGAGATTGATTCAATTGGTATCAACTAGGCATATTGATTGTGCCTGAGTATTGGATTTAATCCAATTATAAATATTTTGATCTAGTTAATGATTGAGTGTTGATAATTAAATTAGCTCATTGATCCAAAATGCTGCATCTAGCTCTCAATTAATCCCAATGGGTGAATTTGACACAATTGATGTTGAGGGTGTTATAAATTAGACTAGTTAGTCAAATCCATATGTTGATATTGACCTATTGCATAGTCGAAGAGCTAAATGGCTAAATTAGGGTGCTGAATTAAACTCAATATCCAGATTGTAAGCCTTAATAGAGACTTTTATCTTAATCTAATATAAAAGTTTTTGAGTTGGTATCTGAGCCAACCAATTTCATAATTTTTTAAAAACAATGCATTGAGTATTCAGGCTACAGGCTTTTACCCAAATTATTATAGTCCAAATATAAAACTTGTTAGGTTATTGCCCAAGTTAACCTATTTGGCAGTTTTTTTTAAAGATATTGCACTGGATGTCTAGATCATAGGTTCTACCTGTCTATTTTGTCATATCTAGATATAAAAACTTTTGGATTGATGTATGAGTCAATCCATTTGGTAGTTCCTCGAAATAATACACTTAGGAATCTCAGCTCTAGGCCCCACTTATGCTTAAGTCAAATCATTTAAAAGTTTTTTCAAAGACAATGCATTCGAAGTCTCAACTATAGGCCCTACATATCTTTTATGTCATAGGTCAAATATGAAAAGTTTTGAGTTTTGGTATGAGTTAACCGATTCTACGAGTAATGTATTTCTTATTTTACTATGGCTTGCCGATACTTCTAGGTGGTACTAAAGTCACCTCAAACATGAATAAGCTATACGAATCTATTGTTACCTCTATAGAACTGAGCGTTCCAAAGTGGAATTGATGCAACAACAATGCACTGGCCAGTGCAATCCTAAACAATAAATCATGCACTAGTAGTAGTTGCATGAACAGAATCATCAAAGTTGATTTTGAGTACTCTTGGTAGATGGTGCTACTGGAAGACAATTTATTAAAGTTGTGATCTGGAATTATTAACTACCCTAGATGCTAAAAATCAGAGTAGTAGATGAATTGATAGTGGTCAAATACTCCATGCATATCCAGAAGGTATGCCTTGCAATATAATTGGGATGAAACTATTTTTCTAGGAATATACTTTCATTCCTGCCTTTCCAAGTAAATCAAAGTAAATAAGCTAGAAAATATATTAAGAATAATTTTTGAGATGAACCCGGAGTCTCCACAAACAATGATAAGGCTTCATTAAAGCGCCAACGACTAGAGCTAAAGTCATAATAGCGATTGGTGCCATTGTGACTATCGAGAGTCTTGAACCTTCAACCATGGTGTTGATGGCAAAGATAGCAGTAGTCTAAGATATCATCGATATGCAAAGTCTACAATGGAACTTTTCTTCTTTTTGTTGCTCTACTTTTTTTTTTTTTTTCCTTAGCTAAAGTACATTTTTAATCCTTAAACATTGGGATGGTACCTCATTTTAGTCCCCATACCAGTCCCTATTCGTTAAAAAACTGGTGACGCCTTAAGGAGTCCGTTGACTTGGCATCCAATAATAAACAAATGAGAGAAAACAAAAAAAACCTTTGCAAAAGCATAAATCAACCAAATCAAATAGAAATGGTTATGATAACAACCTTGATGTCTTCGTTCGAGACCCCATAGTTTTAAGTTGGAGATGTCTATGGCTGATGCCCTAGCTGGCATCGCTGGCGATGCTAGACAACCCCCCCATCTGGCCTGAGTTCATGTTGTGCTGCCATGCTGAATGCAAGGCCTACAATGGAGATCAAATGAAAAAACCTAGACTCAAGAAGAGAAGGAACGTGGAGCAAAATCTGGCCTTCTTGATGGAATAAGGGATGGAGCTCTTATCGAAGTGGTTGGGGAAGCAGCAGGAAGGGCCAGGGCCAGATCCTCATCCATGACTGCAGAAATTTTAGGAAGAAGACATCTTATTCTTCTTAATAATTTCTTCAAGGGACATGTCCAAGCCGCTCGACATGATGGGGAGATCGAAGAGGAGGAGATGGGATCACGGACCTATAAGTTTTCCAAGAGGGGGCGATGGATTTGGGAAGAGATTGAGGGAGCTAGGATTTCCAGGAGAGAAGAACGAGCGATAAGGTGACAGAGAGAAACAAAGTTAAGAAGAGATCGAATGATTGGGTGGAGAGTGGACAAGAAATGGGAGCTTCTATTTGCACCGCTAAAATTACTCAGCACACCGAAAATTTCTATCTACACCGACAAATTACTCTCTACACCGACACTTACAACAAAATAATATATATATATATATATATATATATATATATATATATATACCCAAATTGTTCCAATACATAATGACCTTCTTACCCTTCTAATTTCTTTCTACACCCACCTGATCAAAACCCCTCCCGTCCACCCCTCAACTTGCCCCTCTCCCTTCCTCAACATTGCAACGATCCTCTCTATTACCAGGCTCTAAACACCTTCGTGAGAAGGGTTTGTAACTTCATTTCAACAATGGAGAAGCAATCAGAAATTTAGAAAGGCTCTACGAACGAAAAGGTTTATTTTTTAATATCTTTCGATTTTTTTTTTTGGATCGTATTTCGTTTGGCTTATCAGGACTGAACAAAACATCGCTGTTCGGCCCTGATAGGCCGAACAGAGCTCTTCTGTTCGACCATACTGAGCTGAACAAAAGGCTTGTGTGACCGAACAGAAGCCTCTGTTCGGCCACACAGGGCCGAGCAGAAGGCTTCTGTTTGGCCTTCTGTTCGGCTACACAAGGCTGAACAGTTGCCCTCTATTCGGCCTTGTGTGGCCAAACAAAGCCTCTGAACAAAGGGTAGATTTTTGGCCCTGTGTGACCGAATATAGGGTAGGCTGAATGGAAGCTATATGGGCCAAATGTAAATTTAACACAATTTTTTGTCCATGTAGGCTGATGCGTCAACCGATTGCAGCATTATTGGCTCTGAATGTGTGATGGATTACATAAATGAATTTACAACTTACGAGGTATGATAATTTTATTGCAATTGTTTCTGACTGAGCTATGTGTGAAATTGTCTACTTACTCATATTAAACTTTTTAATGTGTAAATATTCAAGAGTAGACAAGAGTTGTGTAATTGGTGTCGGAAAGCTGGGAGGAGGAATGGATTTGTTGTGTAATTGGTGTCGGTTAGCAATGTCATGAAACCAAGAATTAAGTTTGGTTGCAAGAGGAGTGGTACCTATAGAAGCACAAGCGTAAAGGAAAAGGGATTAAAGAAGAGGTTCAGTGGCACAAAGAAGTGTGGATGCCTTTTGCATTAAGAGGAAGGAATTGGACACTGCAGATGATTAGATATTAGAGGTTATTTGTGGAGTACACAATCATCTGGCTGCGAAGCATTTCAAGGGGCACTCATATGCTGGAAGATTATCTAAGCAGGAAACCTCATTTTTAGTGGACATGTCAAAAAGTTTGATTCGGCCAAAGGACATAGTGTCCACATTGAAGCAAAGGAATGCCCATAATGCTACGACAATGAAGATAATTTACAATGCACGTCAGAGGTCTAAGGTTGTAGAAAAAGCTGGAAGATCACAGATGTAATATCTTCTAGATAAATTAGCCGAGGCTAAATACATTCAGTGGCATAGGAGTTGTAGTAGTATTGATATTGTGCATGACTTGTTTGGGCACACCCTAGAAACATAGATTTGTTACGTGCATTTTTTCGTGTCTTGATAATGGATTGCATATACAAGATGAATAATTCTCTCTTAGAGATTGTGGGGGTGACATCAACTGATCTCATATTTTCTATTGCTTTTGCATACATGGACTCTGAGCGGGAAGATAATTATATATGAGCATTAGAGAGATTACGCAGTGTCATGGATGTTGATGTTTTGCCTGAGCTGATAGTCACAGATAAAGACTTGGCTCTATTGAATACAATTAAGAGGGTATTTCCTACAACTGCACATTTGTTATGTAGATGACATATTAGTATGAATGTTTTGGTCCAGTGCAAAAGATTATTTGAAACGAAGAAGAAATGGGATATGTTTATAATGAGTTGGAATGTACTAGTGTTGTCCTCCATAGAAGGCGAGTATAATGATCACTGGAGTGCACTCCAGAGAGAGTTCAGTACCTATCCAGATACTTTACAATATGTGTCAGATACTTGGCTGAGCAAATATAAGGAAAGATTTATCGTGGCATGGACGAATGCATGTAAGCACTACGGGAATGTGACAAAAAATAGTTATCATAAAAAATTGATTGCTTTTAACAACTTTTAAATTCGGTATGAGTCTTTGTTATCTAACTTTGATCTAATTTATTTACTTTACTAAGGTTGAAAGTGCGCATGCAAGGCTTAAAAGATAGTTTGGTTCAAGCCAAAGGACTTTCGAGTCATCTTGGACAAAAATACATGGTTTGATTGAGTTGCAGTACAGTAACATTAAAGCCTCATTTGAGAAGAGTTTGACGGTCGTGCAACACAACTTTAAGCCTGCTGAATTCAAAGAACTGTGAGGTTTTATATCTATAAGTGCATTAAATCATATCTTCGCCAATCGAATCGAGCCAATTCAGTTGGGATTGATAAATCAGCTTGTGGGTGTGCTATTCGACACACACACATGGCTTACCATATGCTCATGAGATTGTACGATACAGGATGGAAGGTCAACCTATTCCCTCGACTGCATAGATCCTCATTGGAGAAAACTTGATATGGTGCCTACTAAAAATGTGCAAAGTTTAAAGTTGAGCTGCAAACCAGAGTTGGATATAATTGCCTAGAAATTCAAGCAGTTAGATGGGGCTTCTCAATTGCAATTGTCAAAGAAATTGAGAGAGATTGCAAGTCCAGATAGTACTTCTTTTGAAGAACTTCCAAAAAGGAAGACCGATACACGTGGTTGTACTTCATTGGAGGTTGATACGTCTACTCGTCGTGACCCATCTACATTTGAGTTGGTTCTATCTAGACAAGATAGTTATCCACCTGATTCGCAGTGAATTATTATGGGCATCCCAACAATGCAAATGCAAAGAGGCAGCCGAATAAGAATTAGGTAAAAAGCATTTGTTTCATTTTAACAAAGAATGCCATGGTGGGGGTGTCGGGCCATCCCTGGGCATGTCGGGCCGTGCGGGGCATGCTAGGCCATCCCTTGCCAGTCTGACCGGCCCGTGCTGGTCCATGCTGGCCCATGTCGGCCTATCCCTTGCCAAGGTGTGCCAAACCATGCCGGCCATCCCTGGGCATGCCGGGCCATGCCAGAGCATGCCAGGCCATCCCTTGCCGGTTCGTACCTACCCGTGTTGGTCCGTGTCGACCCGTGCTGGTCTATGCTGGGATGACGAGACATTCAATATGATTGTTTTCAATATAATTTATAGCATTCAATATGATTTGCAAGTAATTCATCCTCGACCCCGATCACATAAGCCAATGATTTATATTGATCAAATTCCAGATGGGTTGAGGCCATACATCCAGCATATCAAGGATGTCAAAGCTGATGGCAACTGTGGATTCAAAGCAATAGCTGACTTGCTGGGATTTGAAGAGGATGATTGGTCATGTGTTAGGAAAGATTTATTACATGTATTGCAATGTCATTCAGAGCACTATTGCACATTATATACTATTGAAGGAAGAGTTGACGAGATCGCTCACGCATTATCATATTTTGAGGATTGTCCACCATATAACCAATGGATGACTATGCCAGATATGGGGCATCTTATAGCATCCTGCTATAACGTTTTCTATAACACATCTCATTGCAACAATGTCTTATATTCCTGCCTCTCATATTGGTGCCTCTTCCTCCTTTATCCCGCAAAGACATTGCAGTGGCCTTTGTTAATCGCAATCATTTTATGGAGGTATTAATTAAACAACCTTTGTTACATTAAATGGATTATAAATTAAACGAGTTATATTGTTTATAATTTATAAATTTGTAGGTGTTCCTGTTGCCGGGTCATCCTGTGCCGCCAATAGCGACCAACTGGCGAAGATATCATTTACCTTATGCTTCTGGATGGGCAAGTTCATATGAATCTAGGATTCAACAATTCATAGAAAATATCTCATCAGATGTTATAATTAGCGAGACTATTGAGCTGTAGAGTACATTTTGTAACAAAGTTCAAATTTATAAACATGTTTTGAGCATTGTACACTTGACATATATCAATTTAGTACATCAAATTTTGACTCTGGTACTGAAAAGGAAAATGAACCTAAAACTTTCATTCAAAATGCATTGTATTTTACATATATAAAATGTTATCTTTGTTACAAAAATAAGTGCTAAAGCCTACAAGATACATGAGAGCTCCTAATCAATCCCCATCCGTTGTCGTTGATGCCTGTATTGCTGTGGCGGTGCCTAACTAGGGCCAGGCACATTAGGCTCATCGGTTGAGATGTGCTGACCCTACAAGACCTGTATCATATGCAAAATAACATCGTACAAATAGTCGGTCCCTAGTGATGCAAGCTCCTCTCGACCCATCTGTATACTGCCAGCACTAATGCTAATGGCATCCTCAGTACGCCATCGGTATATGTCAGCATCAACATCTTCGGGTCGTGCTCGGGAATAGATACTGGATCGCCTCTCTGGAGGGTGAACAACCAGGTGCGTGATACGAGAATACTAATCCATATATCCTGGCACACAATATGATGGTCGAGTAACCGAATGGCTCCTGGTCGCTTGGCTCAGCAGGTGATCCTCCCACCTCTCCCATATCTGATCCCAGAAGTTGTACGCAATGTGGTGCGATCCTGCTGTCGATCCTCTTCTAGCTCGCATAGGGGCTAGTGGTGCATGGGAGATTGTCTGTATCCTGCCAAACTATCATAGAACCCTTTCAAAATGATAGGATTCTATGATATCCATACACTTCAGGCATTGACTAAAGAATGCAATGTCTATGAATGGACGATCCTCCCAAATATGACAATGGAGATCCCAAACTACTTGCAACAAATAAATATTAACAAGTTTGATTATAAATGGCAAATTAAAATTATAACAATATAAAAATGAATGGTCCATTGGTACATACCTCATCAGCTCTCAAAACATTGAGTGACTCATGTAAAACCACTAAATAATGGTCCATGGTGGTACATGATGGACTACCGGGAATCCAATGGTACACGTAGGGCCTGGCATCAGTATAATTAAGGGATGGGTAAGGAGTGAGATCTAAAAAATGCTCATAAATTCAAGCCTGAAGCAGCATCATATATCCACTAATCTGTCTAACGGATGCCCTAGATAATTCCAACTGGCAATATAAGAAAGTCAAGGCAGCAACACCCCAGGCATATGTGCTCATCCTATCCAAATCCCGAAGTAGAGAAAGATAAGCTATAGACACCCTCGTTCCACTTTTATCAACAAAAGTGTGCACCCTACCAAAAATAGCAAATACTCTCGTGCTGCACACTCTATCCTATGGTGGCTATCTCTATCAGATATAGCATGAAAATAACTCTTCAGCCACTCTAACCTCATAGACTGACCGCATACTGATAGCACCTCCTAACACGCATCTACCTGTAACACACCCAATAGCTCAATAAGTAGGTCCTTAGCATCCCGATCACTCATCCTATCACATGATAATGACACTGAGGAACCCGTGACATTAATCCTTAATATGGCGGCTACGTCATCCAAGGTGATAGTCATCTCGCCATAGGAAAGATGGAAGGTGTTCGTCTTAGGTTGCCATCTCTCTATGAAGCTCGAGATAGGAATCTTATCGGTGAACTGATAAGAGGAGTGCACTAATTCTATCAGGCCTGACTGCTCTACTATTGCTTTGAACTTCCTATTAGATTGCCCTGATGCCCACCATTGCCATTCAGCTACCTTCACAGTATGGTTTATGCACTTCAGTGGGGCTCGTTCTTGTAATATAAATGACATTAAGAATTTATATCACAGCATCATAATGATACATTAAAGAAAGTATAATACAATAACACACAAATAATACAGGTTGCCTCCAAATCGAGGCTGCTATATGTGTCCTAAAACTAATCAGGACAGACTCATCCTCTGGACCTCCTAGATATGGCCCAACAGCTTTATCTTCAATATCCATAGCTGGCATGTCCTCGTCTGCTGTCTCAGCTGGAGGCGATGGTGCAACAGGAACATCGGCCTCAGCATGTTTGGCATGATGTCTTATGTCTGACGTCGGGGTCTAACTCGTGAGGGACCAGCATCCATATCTAAAACTGAGTACCAACATATAGATTGAGTATCAAGATGCAAATCAATTTTATTTTTGGCATAGAATGTTAGGTAATGAAAAAATTAATAGCCTAATTTAACTGATTTGCCATACTAAAGGCATTAGCACTATTCTTAGAGTAGAAATATGATATTAGCGTAGGAAAGCTGTTAAATATTTCTTATAAACCATTTTATATTTGATTTAACAAGAGAAATGGAGACCAGCCATATCCAAAATTTTTAGTTTTATATAATTTATCTTTAATTTATTATAGATACTGAAACTTGATATTAATTATTTTTTAATGAATGTTCATAATCATTTTTCTAAAATTAAATGATTAACAAAGGCTTCGATGTTTGGTGGAACTCAACTACCAATATTTTCAATTAAACTCGCAATCAGTTTTTATTTTCTTTGCTTAACCTTAGTTTACTTTTTGCACCAAAGCATTCTAATTCTATAAAGAAGCTGCAATAATCCTTTTTCAAAAAAGCCCGCAACTATCTAACCTTTCGTCAGCAAATTGAATCATCTTAACATAAGGCAATAAAATTTGTTCCATCGGAGGAATGTAGTGCTGCTACATTGTAAGCATAGTTTAGGCATCATTCCTTGGTTTATTTTTCTTCAATTTATTTTTAGGGTTCTTCTGATGTTTGGTTTAGGAGCCTAAATGAATAGGATCATAACTCTAGAAAAGGTTGCTTTACTACATCTACTCGAAGAGTCCAAACTATGTGTGAAGCCCTGTTTCCCCTGCGGTGCCACCCGCGTGCATTACGTGGGCGGCTTCCATCGGTCAAAGAAGAGGGACACGTTGGCTCCCCTCTTCACATGAGCACAGGGGAGGGCTGGTCCTCCCTCGCCACTATAAATGGGGGGAGAAACCCCCCTCTCCACCATGCCATACCCCTCCCCTCCATCTACCTCAATGGAAGAAAGAGAGTGACAGTGAGAGGAGACAGAGGGAGAACACGAGGAATTCCTTCTATTACTGTGCCCGACCGCTCAAGGCGGCCGAAGAAGGGAGAGAGGAGAGCCCAGCCGCTCGAGGCACCCGGAATAGGGCATTAGAGGTCCACCGAGCAGCCCTCCCTTCATCGCAGAACCTAGCCGCTCCGTGGCTTGGTTCAGGCCCGGTAGAGTGCCCACGGCTCGCCGGGCCCGGGCTACGATCGGCGACCTCCACTGACACCGGGGCAGCATCCGGTGGAGGTCCGACCGGCCATGGTGGCTGGCCGGGCCACCGGCACGAATCGTGCTGATTAATCGAGAGAGAGAACGAGAGAGAAAAGAGGGAGAAAGAGATAGGGGGAGCACGGCCACGGTGCCGGCCGGCTTTGGGCTGGTCGTCGGTAGCCGAGCCCCCTTAGGGAGAGGCCGGCGGTGGCCCTGGCCGGTGTGGCCCTGGCCACCCGCACAAGCCCCCCCTATTTTGGGTGAAACAGGGGAGAAAGGGGGAGGATGACAGGTCAATGGGCCGTCTGGGCCGTTTGGGATTTGGGCCCTGTTGGGCCGGCTCATGAGCCATTTTGGGCTATATTTTGAGCCATGTATTGGGCTGAGAATGAGAAATAAAAATATAGCCTGATTCGGTGTTAATTCTAGTTTCTTGGGGTATTTTTATTTTTCCATTTGGGCTTATATATTGAAAAATATTCGAACCCAAAGTTGGCCCAGGATTAGACTAGGTAGACCTTAGGGGATGCTTTATTATTTTAATTTTAGAGATTTAATTATAAAATAAATGCTGTAGGTAACAAATGTCCACATAGCTGATTTACAGTTTGGGATTAGCGTACTAAGATAAGTAAGCTAATTATCATGATTTCATAAATTATTTAATATATAATCTTTGGATTTATAGCTGTATGCATATTTATGACATAAGATAAAATAAAATTTTGCTATTTAATTTGATAAATAGTACTACGAGTATACAATTGGGTATCTGTTATAATTATATGTGATTGCCAATATTTTGCAAAGTAGTGGATTATAAATGTGCAAAAATTAAATAATGTGATTATTTTGGCTTTGCAAAATATACTGGTACTATTGATGTATTTTTATATTATGAATGTACAAACCACTGTATATGTGATATGAGAAGCTTATGCTTATGATGATGCATGATGTGCTACATGCAAATATGATGATGATATGTGTCGCGCGGTTCTTATCTGATGTGAAATGCCAAGTGATACGGACCCACCTTCATAGGGGCAGATATGTGGAGGACACACATCTGTAGGATGTGTTATGATTGATTATGATATATGGCAAACGCTGGTATCAGGACCCTTCCTCTTAGGGGACATTGAAGAGTGATACACCATTTGGGTGTTGTAGGGCCGTGGGACACATAAGGAAATAGTAATCATATAAATACAGTGGGTTTGTTTACATTGCATATTACGCATTTATTGCATGAATAAGCTTCCAAAATTATTTTAAGCAAATGATATGCTTACTCAGATAATATGGCAAGTGAATTTGAAATTGGAAGCTTATTGTCGAAAAGTTGATTTGATTTAATAATATCTTCAAATGATTAATGGATTATATTATATTAGGCTTGCTTATTGAGTGCGAGCTCATATAAATCTCACATATTTTTTAGAGCCACAAGACTGAAGAATGGGATTTTGGGTAATTGAAGCTTCTATCAGAGTAAATTAAGATCCAACTTTTTGTTATAACCCCATTGATTTATGTATGATGGGCATATAGCCCAAAACTTATAATTATGGCTTGTACTAAAGTTATTGACTCTAAATGGCATAGTGGTATTATCCTTCCTTGAATAAAATGGGATTGCTACAGGACGCCTTACATGCCAGACATGCGGCGGGTTGCCACCCCTGGATCCCACATTGGGTCCAGGGCATGACAGCTTTTATGGCATCCAATCTAAGTACGTGGCTCCCAACCAAATTAGCCTTCAAGTAGTTATGTGTTGTGCTCTCACAGCCTATTGCACTCTCTGAGTCGTGGGTGGTTAGGCACCACACACTGAGGTACTACCAGTAGCCTTCCTCATTGGTGCATCCATGATATCCCTACCAGACGCTCATTGGGCATAATGATCCAGGGTACTACTAGTAGCCTCCCCCATTGGACCATCCTAGAGTAGAGCATGATAGAAACTAAGAGCACAAACTAGGCTCTGATACCATTGTTAGTTAATTTATTAGTAGGCTACAGGTATGCATTTTAAAATTTTCTAAAATACATATGCAATGGAAGCAATAAAATATTGAATCTAATCTAATATCAGCCTACAACAGGATCATGATATGAAAATTATATATAAAGGTGTACAAGAAAAGTACATAGATCAAATATGTGTAAATATAAATAGCATAGATCACATCTATATATGGCTTAGTACCTTAGATTATATTTAAGTCACAAGTAACTTTAAAATTCTTAACTTTGAATGCTTAATGACTCTCGTAGCAATAGAAGGCAATGGTACATAGTACTTCTGCAAGTCACACAAATATGTATGGCTTTACAGATGATCCACATCGGGGTTCTGGTCCTAACCAGCCTCTTCGGAGTGCTAGCTCCTCTCCAAGGCTTCGACGATTAGATTCCTTCTTTTTCAACACCAGAGTGCTCTTGGAGTTGTAAAAGAACATGGAGGATAGATTTCGATGGAGATGTAAAGAAAACCTCTCCTTTCTCTTTCCTAAGACCTAGCTTAATTGCTAGGATACACCCCAAAATCCTTCTTCACCCCATCTTTCCTTTTTCAATGTTTCCAGCTAAAAATGCCTCTTTTTAATGTTAATCATCAGTCCCATAAAAATAAAAACTGTGAAAAGAAAAGGAGTGAAAGATAAGAAAAAAATCATTCATCTTTCTTTTCAGCTAAAAGTCGCCCCTTTTAATGCCCATCATTAGCCCCATAAAAATGAAAACCTTAAGAGAAAAGGGAAGGAAGATAAGGAATGAGAGGTAATTAGGGAGAGGTCATTAACATCCCTTTTAAATTTAAATTTAAAATTTAAATTCAAAATTCAAATTTAAACTTGAATTTAAAAATTAGTTTAAAATTAAATTCATAATTTGAACTCAAACAAGTAAGGGTGTTAACATTGAGCTCAATTGAACCTAAATTAAGCCCAAACCAAATCCCATTTAATTTGATCCAGATTTTTATAGCTCAATCAAATTGAGCTAGCCAGTAATCATATTGCCAATTTAATCCTTCAATTAATCACTCACATTTAGTTTCTCAGTCATCAAGTCAGGTAGAAACCCCTATGGTGTGTGACCCTATAGGTTCGAACACTAAGCCGATAGCATTGGAACACTTTCAGCACCAATCAAAATTTCCATCTAGCAATGACACCGACATCCGAATAGATCAAAGATTGTAGAGCAACAATTAAGAATCTCTGTATACTGTTACCATATAATTCATCCCTTTGACTCCCGATGCTTAGGATGACTTAGGGTTTAATTGCTAACATTTAATCAGCTCATCCATAAAGTGTCTCAACTTCACAAGTCTTGTGACTTCTTACAGGACTATCCTGGTCAAGGTTTTGCTAAATTAAAACACAATGAGACATTCACTCCAAACTATTTGGTGGGGTCAATCTCATCTTGATCCACTCATTGCTCCACAAGTACTTGATTGCACCTAGAAACCTTCTATCATTGGATTAAAAATTCAAATAGTACATCACCAAAGTATAGTAGGTTGCTTGCAAGCTACCATGGTGATCTCAGGTCAGAGGAACACTTATACCCATATCCTTTTGCAAACATCTCTTAGCAGAAGAGCGTTCCGCAGATTGGTCACATTTAGTGAGATGTCATACGCCTTACCTGCATGTCATACCAGTATCACTACACTCCTTGGTAAAGAGAACAATTAACTCATATGACATACAACGACCTATACTTGATATATAGTTATCCTATAACTATGTATTATTTGGTCGCGACCATTTAAGAACCACTTAATAAACCCTCTCTTTATTGAATCGATTATGATTCTAAGGACTCCATCACAAAAGAATTCATTTTAGGAAGATGCAATATGTTGAACCGCCAAATAAATATTTTATTTATTAATAATCCATATACATCTACAACTTGCACAACTATTTACATGTTAGTTGATTGGCTTTAGGACATAATTCCCAACAATTTTAACATTAATTTCTTTCCAAAAAAGTTTTAATCTTTTGAAAAACATTTATTCTTTTGAACATAAATATATTGGCCTTTTGAAAATAATTTTTCATCTTAGAAAACATTTAAAGATGCATTGTTTTACTCATTTCACCTTTGATTTGCCTTCCTTTGGACTTGTTGAAATTCAAAGTATCTTCCTTTGATTCAATCTTCATAATAGGGATTTAGAAAGCTTTCTCCTTCTTCTTGGTGATTTACCTAAATTCAATTTATCTCTACAACAAAATCATTAGTACTATACTTAATTATTTTGCAGTTATCAAAATCAATATGAGGCAATAACTCTTTTGGCAATTAGCTTGTCCAAAGGATGGTCAAATAAGTAAGCTACCTTTAACATCATTTTTAAGGTTTGGTATTTGCACCAAAGTTGCAGGAATTTTGATACCGAAAGACTAGTTGCAAAGCACAAAACCCTTTTTCTCTTGGGCACCCTGCAAGTAAACAAATAATAATAAAAAAGTAACAATAAAAAAACTAAGTAGTCAAGAATAAAGTGAGCTAAGCAAGTCAGAAAATAATGATTGGGAGATCAAAGAGGATTTCTATTTTAGCTTGAATCCAATTTTCTTAGTGGAGTCACCAAGCGACTAAAGTATAGTTAACTCATTAGGGATCATAAATATAAATAAAGTTGCCACCTAAATTAGAGAAGAGATGAAGGTTACAATTTAAGTAGATCTCCATGCCCTAGAGTGGTCTTGGAATTAAGATAAAACAATAACATATATTATATAGGGGATGTTTGGTAATACATATAGCTACTATTAGCAAAATAGGGTGATGTTTGGTAATACATATAGCTATTATTAGAAAAATAGGGTATCTCCAACAAAAAATCCAAGGGGAAAGCTAATAAAAACCTTTATTTTTTTTCCAGCAAATCCCGTCATCTTGAAAGCCATTAACAAAGGTCTTATTAGAAAAAAATTATGACAAAGATATTTGGCTATCGACTTTTAAAGATGGATAGTTATGCATCGAGGATCATCAAGAAAAGTATTATTTATAAAAGATTTAAACTGTTTGAGAAATTTGAACTTTAGGTAATAGTGTTGTATCGTTGAAAATAATTTAAAACTATGCCATCATATATTTTCCATCAAGAAAATTTTGTTGAACTAGATAACTAATCATTATTGATGACAAAAAATTCCATAAAAAAATATTCCCAACAATAGCTAATAACCTTTTTTTTTTCGTGATAGCTTTGTTTGTGGGAAAAATATATTCATAACTAATATGCAACTTATAGTTAAGAAGATTATTACTAACGCATATAGCTAGTAGGATAATGTTTCTTTTTCTTGATTTTTTTTTTCAAAAAAGATTTACTAACAAACATCATATTACCTATATGTTGGATTAGTGAATTAATGTTTAACCAGCTACTATGCATTTTCTCAAAGAAATTCTAATAAGAAGAAAAGGCAAAAATAAACATTTATAGTCAACTACTTATAATGATATAATGAACTTCATCAAAGAAACTATCTCCATACATATTGTAGCCTATACAATTTAAAATAAATTCTTATAAACTCTATCAAGATAAAAAATAACCTCAAAAGGTTTATATTGTAACCTATGTTGTTTCTTATTAACAAAAAGTTCAAATAGCCTATATGATTCAACATAAAGTTTATCAAATAGCCTTGAAATTTAAAGTTTATCAAGATATTAATTGAAATATGAATTTGATAGGAATTAAGAATGAACCATCGCACCAGAAGCCAATGATATAATGGGGCTCCTAGGCTGGTAACCTTGACTAGCGGGGAGGCCAAGGGGCTTCTAGAAGTTTTTGCTCCGTCAAATTTGTTGGAAATAACTCGTAACAATTTTAGAGCTTTAGATAATATGGGTAGATGAAACTTTAATTGGGTATGCAATACAAGATAAATGAATATGGAATATAATGTAGTAGTTAAAAATTGCAATTGATGACTAATATGACTAAAATAACATCATTATATCCATATTGTAATTGAGTTAGATATTTGGATTTTGAGTTATTAAATCTGAATTTGAACGTGGATGCACACAATGAATTTTTATTTGTAGAAATTACATTGTTGATATTGTAAGTTAAGATTATGAGCTAATCAGCCGGTATAGAGATGATTAATATTAATGATATTTTGGGAATGAAATAAAAGTTTGCTAGTGAGTATCTATAATGGTACAAAATTAGTGGGCATTTAATTTAGAGGATGAAATTTTAGCGGGATAAAAATTTTAACATTTATTTATGGTTTAGTAGTAAACTGAGTAAATTGAGTTTGTATCCATTTATCTCACTCTTCTAATTTGATGATGTCTTCATAAAGCTTAGTAGATTAAGCTGAATTTCAGTCCAGCCTTCCATCCTCAAATAGATGGATAAGCTGCAGAAACCAATTAGATTTTAGATGATATACTGCGAGCCTGTATGATGGATTTAGGAGGTGCAAGTATAGCTTCTTACCCTTAGTGAAATTGCTTATTTTAATGGTTACCAAGCCAACATTCAAATGGACTCATTTCAATTGTCTATGATATAAGGTGTATATTTCCTTTTATTGAGATGGTGTGAGAGAGGAAAATTTTTTGGATACTGAACTAGTTTAGCAACTATGAAAAAGTATCGTTATTTGAAGCAGCTTCATGTAGCTCAGAGTTAATAGAGAAGTTATGTTGATGTCAAAAAGAAAGATTTGAAATTTTGGGTTGAAAATCATTTGGAAGTTTTATTAACTAATGATGTGATGAGATTTGGGATTAGAGGTAAACTGAGTCCATGATACATTGGGCCATTTGAGATTCTGAGCAAAGTAGGGGAGGTGGCTTATAGCCTGGCATTACCTTCGGCACTCTCTGGGGTACACAATGTATTTTATGTATCCATGTTGAGGAGGTATATTTCTGACCCCAGCCATGTGATAGAATTTGAGCCAATGCAGTTAAGGAATGATCTAACATATGAGGAGCATCCTGTGCGTATTATGGACCGCAAGGATCAAGTTTTAAGACGGCATAGCATTCCCTATGTCAAGGTTCAGTGGAGTAACCATTCTAAGAGGGAAGCTACTTGGGAGCTTGAGAAGGAAATTAAAGAGAAATATCCGCAATGGTTTGTAACATAGTATATGTAAATGAAAGGAAGAATAATCCTAAGATCAAACTTGAATTCTAAATGTGCATCAATTTCGAGACCGAAATTTTTATAAGGAGGAAAGAATGTGAAGCCCTTGTTTCCCCTGCGGTGCCATCCGCATGCATTACGTGGGCGGCTTCCGTCGGTCAAAGAAGAGGGGCGCGTTGGCTCCCCTCTTCACATGAGCATAGGGGAGGGCTAGTCCTCTCCTCGCCACTATAATGGGAGGGGGGGGGGGGGGGGAGAAACCCCCCCTCTCCACCATACCATACCCCTCCCCTCCATCTACCTCAATGGGAGAAAGAGAGTGGCAGTGAGAGGAGACAGAGGGAGAACGGGAGGAATTCCTTTCGTTACTGTGCCCGACTGCTCAAGGCTGCTGGAGGAGGGAGAGAGGAGAGCTCGGCTGCTCGAGACGGCCGGAGTAGGGCATTGGAGGGCCGCCGGGCAACCCTCCCTTATCGCGGAACCAAGCCGCTCTGCGGCTTGGTTCGGGCCCGGCGGAGTGCCCGCCGGCTCGTCGGGCCTGGGCTGCGATCGGCGACCTCCACCGACGCTGGGGCAGCGTCCGGTAGAGGTCTAGCTAGCCATGGTGGCTGGCCGTACCACCGACACGAATTGTGCCGCGGTTAATCGAGAGAGAGAATGAGAGAGAAAATAGGGAGAAAGAGAGGGGGGAGCACAGCCACGGTGCTGGCCGGAGAGCGGCTTGGTTCGGGCCCGGTGGAGTGCCCGCCGGCTCGCCGGGCCTGGGCTACGATCGGCAACCTCCACCGATGCTGGGGCAGCATCCGTAGAGGTCCGGCTGGCCATGGTGGCCGGCCGTGCCACTGGCACGAATTGTGCCGCGGTTAATCGAGAGAGAGAACGAGAGAGAAAAGAGGGAGAAAGAGAGGAGGGGGAGCACAGCCACGGCGTCGGCCGGCTTCGGGCCGGTCATCGACGGCCGAGCCCCCCCGGGGAGGCCGGCGGTGGCCCTGGCCGCCGGCACAAGCCCCCCTGTTTCGGGTGAAACATGGGAGGAAGGGTGAAACATGGACGCTGATAGTCTGCCTGAGGTAATAGTTACATATAGAGACTTGGCTTTATTGAATGCAATTCAGAGGATATTTCTTATGGCAACATTAAATTTTGACTCCAACAAAAAAAAAAATTTAAAGGAACCTCAAACCTTTCATTCAAATTTTATGTATTTACAAAAAGATTCATCTTTATTCAAGAGGCTAAAAAAATGGAAATCATAATCATCGTCTTTCTTCTCGTCGATGCCTGTACTGAGTGATGCATGACTAGGGTCAGGTACATCAGGCTTAACTATAAAGATATGCTGACCCTGCAACACCTGTGTCATCTGGAAAAATGTCGTACAGGGAGGTCCCCTATGACGCAACCTCCTCCTGATCCATATAAAGAATGCTGGTGCCAATGCTAATGGCATCTGCATACGCTGCCCTTGCACGTCAGCATCAACATTATTGGGACGTGTCGGGAATGGATACTAGATTGGCTCTCTAGGGGGTGAACTACCCTGCGTGATATGAGAATGCCAATCTGGGTTCCTGTACGCAATCTAATGGTCGAATCATCGGATGGTCCTGACTGATGCTCCTCATGATCCTCCCACCTCTTCATATGTAATCATAGAAGACATACAGGATGTGGTATGATGCTATTGTCGATCCTCTACTGGCTCAGACAGGGGCTAGTGGCGTGCAGAAGATTGTCTGTATCATGTCGAACTGTCATAGAACCCTTTTAGGATGATAGGGCTCTACGCCATCCTGACACTTCATGCATCCACTAAAGAATGCAATATCTAGGACTGGACGATCCTTCCGAATATGACATAGGGATCCCAAACTACCTGCAACAGATAAATCCTAATCAGTTTGGTAATATATGACAAATCATAGAAATATACAAGTGTATGGTCCTATGGTAGGTACATACCTCATCAATCCTCAGAACGTCCAATGACTCGCGTAGAACTACTAAATGGTCCATCATGGTACATGATGGACTGCCGAAAATCCATTGATAAATGCGAGGCTTGGCATCAGTATAATCCAGGGATGGGTGAGGAGTGAGATATGAAAAATGCTCATAAATCCATGCCTAAAGCAGCGTCATATATCCACTAATCTATCTAACGGATGCTCTAGACGCAATCCCCAACTACCAATAGAAATAAGCAAAGGCACCAGCACCCCATGCATATGTGCTCACCCTATCCAAATTTCAAAGTAGAAAAAAGATAAGTTATAGGTACTCTCGTCCCGCTTTTATCAACAAAGAGTGTGCATCCTAACAAAAATAGCAAATACCCTCGCGCTACACACTCTATCCTATGGTGGCTATCTCTATCAGATACAGCATGAAAATGACTCTTCAACCACTATAACCTCACAGACTGACCGCGTACTAATAGCACCTCCTAACGCATGTCTACTTGTGACACACTCAATAGATCCACTAATAGGTCCTCAGCATTTGATCACTCATTCTATCACATGATAGTGACACTGAGGCACCCATGACATTAATCCCTAATATGATGGCTACGTCATCCAACGTGATTGTCATCTCATCAAAGGAAAGATAGGAGTGTTTATCTCGAGCTGCCATCTCTCTACGAAGCCCGAAATAAGAATATTATCGGTGAACCGATAAGAGTAGTGCACTAGTTCAACCAAGCCCGACTGTTGAACTATTGCTGTGAACCTCCTATTGGATTGCCCTGATGCCCACCACTGCCACTCACCTACCTTGGCAACATGATTCATGCACTTCAGTGGAGCCCATTTCTGTAATATAAATGAATAACATTAATAATTTATATAACAGCATCATAATAATACATTAAAAGAAATATAGTAGAATAACAAACAAACAATACATGTTGCCTCCAGATGGAGGCTGCTACAAGTGTCCTGAAACTACTAAGGGCAGACTCATCCTCTGGACTGCCTGGACATGGCCCATCCATTTCATCTTTAACATCCATAGCTAGCATGTCCTTGTCTACATCTCAGCTGGGGGCGATAGTACAACAAGAACCTAATGCTCAGCATGCCTGCCACGATGTCTCATGACTGACGTTGTGGGTCTAACTCGTGAGAGACCAGCATTCATATTTGAAACATGGCATTAACCAGCATTAATACACAAGATTAAAATATGTTCATATTCTTATGTAGTGATAGCCAAAAAAAAATTTCCTCAAAGAACTAAACTATACTGTATATACATGTATTTTTATTAAAAAAACATAATAAGTTTTATATATAAATATTTACTAAATAATAAAATTTTTTAAATATAAATATTTACTAAATATAAAATTTTTTTAAACAACTTTTAATAAATTAAAAGATTTTAAAATCCTCTGTTCGGCACAGGAACAGTTCTGTTCGGCCCAGGGCCAAACAGATCAGTGCCTGCCGAAGGGAGGCGGAGGGAGGAAGGGAGGGAGGCGAAGGAGAGGTGGTTGGTGGAGGTCGCCGAAGGGAGGCAAAGGGCAATAGAGGGAAGCGAAGGGTTTCAGAGGGAGTTACTCACCAATTTATCACTGCTTGTCGGTGCCGAGGAAGCTAACCTTGCCGAGGATGTGCCACACACTGCCTGGCGGTGCTGGGAAAGAGATGGAAGAGAAGGAAAAAGGGAAAGAAGATGATTCGGGTGGCTGGGAGGGGGGACGAGTGTGCAGAGCAAATAATGGGGGAGGGTGGATGGGGTAGTTGAGGAATATCCTTTTTTTTAGGGGGTACAGAGAGTAATTTGGGGGGTTTAGAGAGTAACCAAAAAATTTATTAGAAAAGGAGGGTGTATTGAGTAATTTGGCAGTGCAAATAGAAGCTCCCACAAGAAAGAGGTGGCATACATGGATACCATGTAGGATGCCCAATTAGCAGACTCCTCATAGTGTCACCAAATTTTAACAGTTGAGACCAAAGTAAAATAAATAAAAAAAGTTCAAGGATGTTTAAAAAAATTTGTAGTACAGGAACTAAAGTGAGATACCTTCCAAAGTTTGAGGATTAAAAATGTACTTTAGCCTTTTTTTCTTTTTTATTTTTATTTTTATGAAACATGGAGGAAAGGGTATGCTTTGCCTTAGTACTCTTGAGGAGCATACTTGACTATGCATTCCCATAGGAAATATGTTTTGCCTTGGTACTCTTGAGGAGCATATATGATTGTATATTTCCTGTCGTAAAGAAGATACCATATGTTCTGTTGTAGACAAAATTTAATGTCAACATTTATGAAGGCCTATTGTAGATAGTTATGGAGATCTTCCATATTGGACCATAAGATTTTATAAGGATACTTGACAGGCATTAAGAAGGTACTCAATAGAATGTGTCCTACAAGGCTTTGTAATATGAAACTATTGCCCATATATTGCAACTCAAGAAGAGGGGGTGAATTAGATTGTTTAAAAAATTAATTAGCAAGTATATGCACTAAGTAAATTTCAGGAATAAATTGAGTGTAATATAGTGGAGTAATGGAATGCAAGCAATACAAAAAGATAAATCAACCAAACATAAGATATTTATAGTGGCTCGGTGTCAAAACCAGCACCTACATATCCACTCCCCAAGAACCCTTTGGGAATTCCGCTATCAATCCCTAGCCGACTTGGCTAGCAACTTGTTTACGGGCACAAGTAAGCCTTACACCCTAGCCTTTCGGACTAACACTTATTTTCGGGCACAAGCAAACTTTACAATAATCTCACGGGTAGACCTTTACCCTCACAGCAAGTTTCATAATGGTGAAACTTAAAATCAAAGCACAAGAGTATTTAGATTGTATACAATAAGCTCCTTAATGAGCAAATTTTCAAAAGAAATACTTTACAAATTTTGAAGAACACTCCACAAGAGGGCTTCTTCCTTTGAGCATGCTGGAGCAATGAATGAAGCATTTGATGAAGCTTTGTATACTCTTCAAGAGGTTGTTGGAGCTTTCATACCACGCCACTTTCATACCACGCCAAGAATGGAACAATGAATACTCTTCAAGTGGCTTTAAGGATATTCAATGTGGCTCTCAACACAGATTTTCTTACTGTTTCTTTCCGCAATAAATCTCTCTTTTTTCAATATTTTTCTTGCTCAAATCATTGTTCTTGAGGGCTATTTATATACAAAACAAAAATATAGCCATTTACAGCTATTGTGAGATAGAAGAATGAAAATGAAATGCATTGAAACGTTGGAAAATAGTCATTACAAAAATTTTCATAAAGATTGGTCAACCAATTGGTCATCTAATAAATTTTTGCTCCCTATCTTGGCATCAAGTGGTAACAGTGGACATCCAATTGGTTGTCCAATAATATTTTTCAAATGAAACCACGTGAGTATCAGAGAAAGAAATAGAAAGCAAAACATCATTGGACGCTTAACTGATCATCCACTCTTTGAACCAAAGAAATTGGATGTCCAATTGGTCGTCCATATTTTGAATCCTATAAAGTTGGACGCCCAACTGGGCATATAATAGAAAACTCTCCAAAGTTGAACGCCCAATTAAGCATCTAATTTTTCATTCCATAAAGTTGGACATCCAATTGGGCATCTAATGTAACATCCTGAAAACCTTGTAATTTATGGCAATTTTTATTTGAAATGAAAGTCAGAAAGTTTCAGTGAAATGTGGGTGTGTTGTTTTGATAAATGTAAAGAGAAGAAATTTTAGAGTAAATGAGTATATTTCTGAATGTTAATGAGTTTGATTTAAGAAATTGAGAGACTTAAGTTTTAATGGGTTTAAATCATAAGAAAATTCAAGTTTAGTTTGAGTTTTATCCTAAAAAGATGTTTTTAGTGATTGGAGTCGACACTATTTGGAGTGGAGTCGACTCTGGCACGGTTTTAAACTTTCAGCACGCTTTGGAGTCGACACCTGCAGAGATGGAGTCGACACCTGCAGAAAAATAGAAGGTTAACATTTCTGCTGCAGTGTTGAAGTCGACACCTACTTTTCTGGAGTCGACACCTATATTTCTGGAGCCGACACCTATTTCTGCTGGAGCCGACTCCAAGACGGCAGGTTTTTCTGAGTTAAATC